>JAXQQM020078365.1:0-164789 GCA_034641835.2 Pinus albicaulis | reverse complement strand
CACACACGTCTGTGTGAACTCTCTCAAGGATCGTCGTGGCGCGACTATCCTTCTCGTGAAAGGTGGCTTTCACATACTTCCCTAAAGTACACCCCTTGCACTGATCTGACTGCGCAAGAGTGCCCTTAGGAAGCCCAATAGAAATCTGTTGTAGAATCTTCAAAGCTCCATGGTGAAGGTGGCCCAATCTCCTGTGCCACAGTTCGCCCTCATCATCCCGGCTCACCACTTCTCTCGCCTTGCATGCCATAGCTGCGCAGCCATCTACCTGCAACTGATAAAGGTTCTTAGTTCGAACCCCTATCTTCCGGGTCTCTCCAGTAGTCTTACTGCGTAGGAAGGCTTTTCCTTCGCTGAAGACCACATCATACCCCTTATCCTCCAACATCGCCACAGAGATCAAGTTCTTCTTCAATCCAGGTACATGCATGACATCCTTCAAGACAAAGGGTTTACCAAACTCCCTCTGAAAGGATATGGTACCGATACCAGTCGCACTGTATCTACCATCATCACCCATCTCGATGTGCACACCCAAATCTTTGTCCTCCAGATCTGAGAACAAATCCCGATCTCCCGTCATATGAAATGACGCACCGCTGTCCAAGAACCATACCAATCCCAACACACTTGAAACCAAGCATGCGATCAGTGAAAATTCAAGCTCGAACTGTGAAGCCAAAGCTTCTCCATCTGCAGATCTTCCCACTTGCTTGTTCTTCTTCTTCTTTGGACAATTGGTAGCATAATGTCCGTGATCATGGCAGTGAAAACACTTCACTTTTTCCATATCCTGCTTCTTTCCCTTTGCACCAGACTGAGAGGTTTTCTTACCCTTCCCCTTCTTTGCTTTGGACACCAAAGCGCAGTTTTCTTCATCAGCTCCCTTTGATGAAGATCCATCTTGAGTAGTCCTCCTTATCTCCTCCTGCATGAGATCCGCCCAAAGGCGCTCCCATCCCGGCAGCTTCTCCCGACCATTGACACTATCTTGATATGAGTGCCAAGGCTTCGGAAGACCAAGGAGAGCCAGGTCGACCATGTCCTCGTCTTCGACAGTCACCCCCACACTTCCCAGCTCATCTCTGCATTGAGTGAACTTCGTGAGGTATTTGGCGATACTGTCGCCTTTTTCCATCTTGATGTTCCTGAGCTTATCTTTGAGCGCCAGCTTCCTTTGGTCACTCTTACTCTCGAATAGATCCGTCAAAGCTTTCCACATTAAATATGGAGTAGCCTTTCCATGTAGGCTGGATACAATATGATCCTTGATGCCCTCCAACAAGATCCTTCGACACTTCGCCATCTTCTTTTGCCATGCATTGACTTCAGCTGCATCAGTGGGCTTTTGGACATCCGTATCTACGAACTCCTTCAGACCATTATCTTCTAATACTGCTTCCATGCGATCCTTCCATGCAACATAATTCGAACTGCCTTCAAGAGCATATTCGAGTCGCAAACCGTTGAAAGACATTTTCAACATCGGCACCAAGAAAACAAAACTGCTGCAAAATTTCGAATTCCACCTCAAAGCTCAGCCGCTCTAGATCTGTGAGAACAAATTATTTCTAGCACAGAGATTGACTGCAAGGGGCATTTACCAGACCTTTCACTTTCCGAATAAAGATGAATCCGGAGGCTACCTGGCCCGCATGCAGACTCTGTCTACCGAAATAAGTTTGTAATCACTGTGATGATCAATCTCTGCTTCAATAGCTCCGATACCATGTAGAAATTTACTGAATAATAATTAATTATCCACCGAGACTATCCTGGTCACATACTATTTGAACTTCATACACAACACATAATCTCTTCCACTCAACTCAACTCAGATCATCACACATGCGGAAATAAAATCAAGAGATAACACATCAAATCATCATACACATTAACACAGTATGTATGGGGAAAGCTTATAGCTGAAAACCCCGCAGCTATTGTGTATATTATAATGGAGAAATCAAGTAACTAACTCAGTACAATACTCCTTACAAGTACTCAGTACTTTCTCATGAAGTTACTCACAATCTAGCTCAGTTTTGAATAGGTTACTGGTTCAAAACTCACCGCCAATTGCCTTGCCTCTATTGCGTGTTTCAATGCTATGGGATGGCCTATTTATATAGATAAACCACCAGCCTGAACTGTGCAATCCTCATGGGCTTACTCCACCTATCTGTGTGTTGCAAATAGCAACAGTATAGTCACAACTGATAGCTAACTCCACCCTTTCATCTACCTCTTTCACTGGTCTCCACTGAACTGATCATACACTGTAGTGAACTGATATGTTCTTGAGTTGAATAATGAGTTACTAATTAATGAATTAAATAATATTTAATTCACTCCACTCATAACTAATTGATTAGCTAGTTAAACTAATCTCAACTAGTTCAACTAAAATAAACATAACACAACTCCACTATCTGTCTCATTAACTCCTCCAAACTTCTGCCACTGAAGTCCAACTGAAGTCAACCATGCATGATGCCATCAAACCCTTGGGAACCACGTGATTCCTCTGTCAGATGCATGAGCCACTTCTGTAGCTCGAACTGAAGTGCTCCAAGAGAGTAAACTGCTGCTTATAGTCTAAATATTATTAAGGGTAAATAATATTTGACTTCCCTGTTTTAAGGAGAGGCAGTCTAAAAATAGACTTCGACCTCTTTGACCTCAAAAATAGAGTCTCATCTATTTTTACCAACATGACACATACTTCAAGAATCTCAAACTGGAATCCCCGAACCATGCTCCATATGACTAAAAATAGACATAGTCTAAAAATAGATTTTGCGCCAGAATTTGCCTGCGGGCCCACTTAGTGAAGGCGACTTCATTTCACCAAGCTCCATCATCTTGCTGCATTTTCAACATCGCCATGGTATTAAAGAACGTAAAGGGGAAAGAGGTTGTAAAATACACAAATCCTAGTTCTAGCACATTAAACTGTCACAAAGAAACTCAAAATGAAAAGAGGAGGATAGAGCTATTTTCATGGGTTGACAATCTCAAACTCGTTTAATAAAAGATGACACTTTTTGATAGTGGGTCTCAAGCTAATATTATCTCGAAGACTCGTCAAACATCTGAAATTTGGAGACAATTCCATCCAAAGCCTTATCCACTTGGGTGGATATGCAAGGATGCAAAATTACAAGTCTCAAGAAAGTGCATCTTGCACTTCGCCATAATGTACTCGCATGTTGGATTGGGTTGAACTCGATGTAGTACCGCTTAACATTAAGGTGTGTCGTGTTGGGTAGTCCAGCATTTATATGATGTATAAATCTTCCATCGCTCGTGAGAATAAGTATCACTTGTTCAAGGATGGAAAAGAGTACATTATGAGAGCACATAAGAAGAAGCTAGAATCTTCTTTAGTCTGGCGCAGTGCAATTGAAAAGGCTAGCTAATGCAAGTCAAAATCACCTCTTTTCATGGTTAAACAACAAGATTTTGTACATTTTCCTTTTCATGATATTGCTGATATAAATGATGGTATGTTTCAACGATAATAGTTCGTCTTTGAAAGAAGATGACATGTTGCACAAGGTACCTTTGGTGTCGATCGCAAAGAACCAAGGATCGTGCGTAGCGGTGCAAGAGTCCATGAGATGGAAAGGCATGCAAGCAAAGAGGGCACACAAGCTCAACAAGGGTCATTGTCATTTTGAATGCGCATTGGTATGCGAGAAAACTTGGTCGATTCAAGACAAGTGCATGGCCACACAAAGAAAATTCTTCATGTGGGATAATGGTCAAGGTGAATCTTATTTTCATTTTCTTGATGTTTGACCATTGTAGAACAGATGCTTTCCTCGCAAATTTCAAGAATTCGTTATGAATCGCTCAATGTTAGCAATCTGGCCGGTTAGTGACCAAGGAACAATTTATCTTTTTATGAGAAGCTCAATTTGGATGAAGTCAGAAGATTTCATGGTTCAAAGTTGGAAGAGTGGAGAATTTCCCTCATCTTCATTTTCTCAGACCAGAGAGATTTTGTGGGTCCAAAATCTTCCCAGCGGGGGAGGTGTGACTGCAGGATCATGTCCTAAGTGAAAAATGCTCAAATTTGAACTCGCCGTAATTGGTAATATACAACGACCTGATAGCAAGCTAACAATACGATCCCAATGCCGTGAACGGACACCCTAAATCCGACGTTCGATGTGGAAGACATTCAAGTTTTAATTTTCCCGCAACCTTCAAAACAACACTTTGGAAAGAAAAATTGGTGTACCTTTCTAAAAGTTGTGGAAATGGAAAATTTTATTATTTTTATAAAAAAAAATTTGATGGCCTTTTAGTGGGTGCCACATGGCATGCCCGGGAGGCTACCACGTGGCCCTGTGCCCCGCGTTCAATCTTTTAAAAATTTTGATGTTGAAATTTTTCTTTGGTTCCACAGCCGGGACCCGACCCGACCCGACCCGGACAGCATGGGCACCACGGTGGTGCCGACCGTGAACCCGGCGTAGGCCCCGAATGTGGGGCCGCACGAACGGTTCGTGTACAAAGATGGGTGAGCAAGGAACGCAACCGCGGCCACCAGGAACTCAGTGCCTGTGAACATGGGCAAGAGAGTAAACGTATCGTGCCAGCATGGCATGTCAATAGTTGTGTGTTGGTTATGAACGTTGTTGGTGTGTGGAATGGAGCCCCGGTGGTGTCTACCCACAGTCGCAGGTGAACGGTCAGCAGGTTTACTCAAAGGTGTCACCGATGAAACTGCTGGGCGGAGTATACAGCCCCCATGGTGTTAGCCCTCGCCCATAAGACTCAAGCGAGACCACTAGCGCGATGACCTTTATCCGTCACCAGCAATCGCCTTAAAACCGCAGAATGGGCAATTAAAACTACGCTTATATATTAATTTTGCCGCCTAATCGTATTTCTGTCCCCCCCTAAACTGCACAGAGATAGCCAAAATGGCGGAGTTAACCTAGCCTCCTACCCAGAGAGGTTTTTTAGGACAAACCGGACAAAAACTTCAATTGGGCATAACTTTCACTAGATAGAACCTTTTTTGACGAATTGTTTTTTTGATTTTGGGTTTTTGAGCATTCCAGAGTTTAATGGCATAGGTTGCGCAGTCAACAAGAGTCGACCTTTAGTAATTTTTCAAAGAAAGAAGCTTGAAGATCCACTGTGGCCTAGAGTGTTGAGCCGTACTGGGCCAAGGTTAACCACTGAGGTGAAACAAAAGCCAATATTTACTTCTTCTCGTGTTTTGACCTATTTCTACAACTTATTTTTCCGTTTTAGGCTTTTCTTATCATCGTATAACTAATTCGAGCATCTAATAAGAGCAAGGACATGCCCATTTGGGGGCCTTGGACCCCATGCATGTATCCCAGGAGGGGTGAACTACCTCATCAAGCCATCGTGTTATATTACGTGATTTTATCTTATTTGTATTTTTCGTATTTAATAAGTTAAAACAAGAAAAGAAATAACACTCCTTCCTACTATTTATGACTTTGGGAAATTTACCAAAAGCACTTTGTTTCACCCTCTAAGACATATAACGTAGTTTGCACATATGATTTTATGGAAATGAATACCTTGAACAACAAATACAAGTTCTAAAGCCCGAAATCAGAAGGGCCGTGTAACCTTTGGATCTCATCCTTTTTCAAAGGTGACATATCTAGTAAAATGCCCCTACAATCAATCTCCGGAATCTACAAGTAGTTTCATTTTCGATCAATGGATCGTAACTGTGGCCGCCAACGTCCCCTCCCCCAACTATATAAATTTTAAACCATAAATGAATGCAAAGATCTATATTGGTTAAGTAACAACTCGTAGGAGGACTGTCAAGCTATCCACGCTCGCGCCTGCTGTCTCCCTACGGCTCGACTCTCGTGGACTCCAACAAATTTTTACATACACTCCCGAGGACACGGGCAGCCCCTCCGGCTTACCACAGCATGTTGCCTGCCCAATGGCCCAATTACAAATCCATCAATGGTCGAATCACCATCCCATACCACAAAAATCAACTACGATTAAGCCATGTGGCACGACGACCAATGTGAGAAAAGTGGGTCATTCCCAAGTACCTACCGATCGTACTTGATGCTTAATCGAGCATCCGGGGCCACAAAATTTTTGTTTTTTGGGAAAATTAGAAAACGCGATATCTTCCTCATACGAAGACGGCTTTTCTCAAATCATTCACGAATAATCGGAATCGGGGCAACAACAGACCTTCGGTCACTCGTGTCTTGGCCCCGTTTCGAGCACTTTCAATTTTGATCATAACACATGATCTCCTGATCACACCTCCCATTGGAAAGCTTTGGACCCTAAAAGACTTTTAATTACTCGCTTAGAAGATGAGGGTAATAACTCCTCACCTTTTTCCTTTTCCATCCATCTTGCCTTGGTTTGTTTCTCAACCCACCAAGATAATCGACACTTTCCCTCTTAGAAGTGTGTCCTCCCCCGTCAAGGATGGAATCCTCCTTGAGCTCGTCCCGTAAATTATGGCAAGAAATATTCTAAAGATTATACTGACATCACTCCCTGATCATCAATCAAGGAGGCTCATACAAACGTAAATTTTCCACATCGAAGAATCTGAATACATTTGCATATGTGAAGGAAAGTCAAGTTTAAATGCATTGTTACAAACTTGTTTATTGGTCTTGAATGGACTATAACGAATGGGATTGAGCTTTTTACCTTCTCCTCTCAGATTTCTTTCTTTGCTTATGTGCAACCATACTTCATCTCCTTCGAAACTTGTGACTGTCTCATGTTTGTCATGTCTCTCCTCTGTATTTGCTTTGACTCTTCTCAAGATGTTCTTGAATTTTTCGATGAATAATTCGAATTTTCAATGAAATTTCTGCTTCTCATTAATATCACTTATGCCCATCAATTGCAAAATCCTTCAAAGATGAAGTCTTAATGGCGATTTTAGCAAATACCTAAAGTAGGCTTCAAAAGGTGAAGTATTTAGAAGAGTGTTTAATTGCTTTTGCAAGCAACATGATGAATATATCGTGCTTGTTCATCCCACAACTTGGGATGTTTGTTGCAATATCCTCTCAATAGATGCAATAACGTTTGTTCACCACCTTACTCTGGCCACCGCCATGATGAAAAGCAATACTCTTTTCAACTTTAGTCCATCATCTTCCAAAGATTGGACCAAAAATTCCCAACGAACTTGGAATCCCCGTCACTAACAATAGAAGTTGGCAAACCATAATGAACCCATACATGTTGAAAATAAAAGTTCATCATTTTTTTCAGCAAATAATGGTTTTTCTTTACATGGCATAAGTATACACATTTAATTAATCTATCCACAAATCTACAAAGATAATCATGTTGTTTTCACATATAAACATTCAACAAAGTCCATGGAGACACTCCTCCATGGCCTTGATGGTACCGATAGTGGCGTGTAAACCCAAGCTTCCTATTGCTAGGCTCGTTTGTTGCAAACATACATCCTTATAAAGCGTGACACACTATTTATCATGTGAGGCCAATAGAAATACCTTTGTAGATGCGCCACCGTTTTCTTACCCCAAAGTGTCCACAATAAGAGACGAATGAGCCTCTCATGACACTAAGTTCTCTCTCGTGTACAACAACTTGCTCAAATGAAGAACAATCGTTATGCATGTGATAATCATTTTCCTCAACTCGATTCCCTTCACTCAAACTAGCATACACATCTTGGAAATTAGCATCAAATGCATATTGTTCTATGTAACTCTCATAAAAATAGAATATTTTTAAGCAAATTAGAAGAACTTGTAATTCGTCTTGAAAGCATATCAAAAATTTATTGAAAATACCTTTCTCGTGTCTTATAACCAAATGAATCACAAGAAATCCCATCCAATTGAAATGTCGTGATTTCGCAATTTTTTTTATGCACTTAGTATCGTAATGGTTGATGATCAATATGCATAATCATCTCTTTACCCATCAAGTAATTTTTCCATTTCGATGCTTTGTACCAACACATACAACTATTTTTCAAGGTAGGATAATTAGTTACAACACCATTGAATATCATTTCGTAATGAAAAGCGATAAAGCTTACCATGCTACAAAAGTACCGCACCCATGGAATAATCACTAGCACTATTTGTACTTTGAATGGTTGTCTCAACCGGTGAATGCAAGGACCGGAGTTGAACTCGATCTTGTCTTTTAAAGCTAAAAAGGTCGCTGTTCATTTCCTTTGTTATTGTTATATTTGGGTCTCTTTTCAGGATGTAATTTCCAACAATTTTTCTCTTCATGGCTCCTCCTTTGAACAATGTTTACAAACCTATTCTCTCCCTCTTTCTTGATAGATGCATTCTTTTTGCCTTTTCCTTTGGAGTTCTTTCTCTTTGTTTTTCCTTAAAGGTTTCTTCCTACTCTCATCGTAAATGTTTTTCCTTCGTTTCTAAATGTAGTTTGAAACACATACCTTATCTAAGCTTGTAGGTTAAAGATGGAGAATAGTATGTCATAGGTAGTTATGTAAGCCTCCTATGTACTTGAGAAAGTATCTTGACTCTCGCAAATCTACCCCTAATAAGAGAGATATTATTCTAAATTCTTGGGTGTAGTCTTGTACATATAGTCCTTTCAATTGTCTAAAAATTCTTCTGTCCATTATGGATTTCCGCATGTGATCTAATGGATAAAACTCGTTGTTTTATGCGCAATGAAATCACCATGATAGAATAATATTACCATGCTTTTTGATCTCCCTCCTTTGTCTCGCTTCCAACCAACAAGAGCTACACCTTCCATCCTCAGCCTAAGCTATTGATTCTTTGTTTCATCATCATGAAGGCTATGAATTCTCAACAGACCTCTAATTGCCTAATCCAATTATCAAGATTTTCTCGCATTGAATACCATTAAACATTGGCAATTCAAACTTAACATCAAGTTTTAGAAAAAGGAATTTTACCAGTGTTATTCTGACTTGTGTGACTGTGCTGTATTGAAGATGAAGTAGAGGATGATTATGATGAGGGTGAGGATGGTGACATTCCAGATCGCCTCCATTTCCTCCATTGCCATTCTTTTGATTTATCTTCATCATTGTGACTCCTCCCCGATGATCCGTCTTCCTCTTGTGAAGTTTTGATCCTTCTCCTTCTGAAGGTCTTTCATTCCTTTCTTGATAAAGGATTCTCACCATTTCATCATGTCAAGGAATGCTTTCCGAACACTCTTCTTCTTCTTTTGGATCCACCTCTTCATGGGTTTCTTCTTCTCCTGGAGGCATGCTTATCAGCTTTTCCTCGGCTTCTCTTAGAGGTGAACTAGGTGGTGGAGAATATGGAAATATCTTCGTTGTGGCTCACTTTGAGAACCTCGGTTTCTCCAATTTTCCTTTCTCCTCTCTTAAGCTTGAGCCTAAGAAGCATAAAAACCCTCGCAAATATTAATAAATCTTAATAATAAAAACTAGAGCTTAAACTCTAGCTTCCGATACCAACTTGATATAAGGAGTGTATTAGTTTTGTTGTGCTAAGTGTCATTTCGCAAATAAAACATACAATTTGTCTCCATTTGTTTGCTTAAGGAATGAGTGTTTTAACCATTAGCTATAGATGAATTTCTAAAATTTAAGCATGAAAATAAGCCTAAAAAACACCGAACAATAGTGTATAACAAAGAAATACAATCACACAATTTTTTTACACAAAGAGGCATAATGAAGCCAGCTCACCCCCTCCCGTGCTACATCTATCGGTCCACCTCCCAATGGCATATCCCCTTTGTCATTATGCTACAAATTGTAAATTACATGTTTTTACTAATTCCCAATGGTTTTTTTCTACACCAATGGCTCCAGAATGCTCAAACTAGTCTATGTGACTCTGTTTCACCCAAATTGGTCGAAATTGACCTCCCAATGCATTTTTCCCAATGTGTCAAGGAGGTAGTGTCTACTAAAAGTGGAGACCGCACTTAACCGTGGCTAAATTTTGCAAAACTACAATCTTCAGGCATCACCATAATCTCCCGCGATAAAAATTTTACATTAACTTTTAGGAGTGGGCGCATGTGACATGTCGACCCTAGCCCGCAGGTTACGCTTTTTAAACCGTTAGTCCGAATCATACCCGCATAAATGGAATCCGAGGGGGCACGGTTCCGCAAAACCATGGCATTTTTTCCATTACTCCATGCCAGTGACCGATTAACATTCCACCTAATAATACCCATTCAACTAACTGCAACTTACATTACCGCTTAACATGTGATCGCATATATCACCGCTTAATGGTTAAGTTTGTGTTATGTTGATATAAAATTTGATGTCAAGTGAATATCATGTGGATCGGAATCCATACGCTCGGCAATCCCCTCCCCAACCGTATAACTTTTAAACCATAAATGAATGCGGAGATCTATATTGGTTAAGTAACAACTCATAGGTGGACCGGTCGAGTTGTCTCGTTTCGTGCTCGAGGTCTCCGATTTGGACTCCGTGGCTCTGCAACAAATTTTTCCATACACTCGAGGACACGTGGCGCTCTCTTCAGTTTCGCCACATGTTTCTCATCCAATGACCCAATTACAAACCCATCAATGGTCGTAATCACCATCCCGTACCACAAAAATCAATGGCCTGCATTAAGCCAACATGTCATTATCTCGATTAGCTATGAGAAAAGGAAATATTACCCAAAAATATACTGCTAATCAGAATTTACGATGACAAAGTGGTATCCGGTCACAAAATTTTTGTTATTTGGGAAAATAGACAGAACATGATATCTTCCTCACACAACATCAGCTTTTTCTCAACCATTTGCGGTGTCCGAATCGCAACGATGAGACCTTTCATTGTCAAGTTCGTCCCGTTTTGAGCACTTTCAATTTTGATCATAACACATGATCTCCCGATCATTTACAGTGAATTTAATTTTAATAAATCTTAATAAGGATCAATATCGCCTCAAATGGGGCTCGCCTGTAAATCAAACTACACATTCCAATATATTTTCCTTGTTATGACTTTACTCGCCCATTAGCCATGCATTGTGAATCTCGTCCTTTCCATTAATGAATTATAGTATGGGGGTGCAACTCTAGAATTTTCTTATGAGTTATCATTAATTTATCTACAATTTGATTCCAGGAATTTTTGCTACCCTCAAAGCCGAGTCAATGCGAATATTTTCCGTTAATTAGTTAGAAATTGTCAACAACAACCCGCTAAAAGCTAATATGTAATTGTACTACTCAGCTCATGAAGACTCTTTAAATGCATAATAAATATATTCAACACCTTATGAGTCTTTTTTTTTTTTGTTAATAACATTTTTGATCTAATATTTTTCACAATATTCCATCTATCAATTCGTATGATCATTGGTGTACAATTGGCTGAAGTATTGCACGCTATACCATGTTGAAGTCTTGATAGTTGGAAATGTTCATCATGATAGTAGTGCTTATTTGAACATGGAGCCTTTTCCACCATCCGAACATGATTATCAACAACTCCCCATAGACTAAGAATCATTTGACATCATGTTTGTCAAAATATGATTTGAAATATGAAGAGTTTCAATTGACATGCCCATCACGCATGCTCATCTAGGTTCATTCTCTATGTTCCTTACTAGTGCTCGACATTCTACTTATCATCGACTGTATCTACGTTAGCTGGGTCAATGATTATTTCTTCATAGAAAATAAGGTGACAAAATAAGTTATCTTCATATGTTTTTTTTTATTTTGAGGTCTGGGTCCACATAGTGATTCACTCCCCCATGTCATATAAAATGCTTACTATTATGTATTATCCCTTTATCCTATAATCTAATTTTCAGAAGATACACTCTCTTAACCTTGTTTTTTTTGGGTTAGTCGTTTAAAAAAGGAAGGTTGTATAATATATAATGTAATGACCTTCTTGAGCATTCAATTTGGGGCCTAGTCGAGAACCCATTTCTATTTATTCTAAATATCATATCCTTGTATCATTAGTCCTATTATTTTGGGTTGCACAGTAGCTAAAACTATGAGCTAGTGAGTTCTAGTTATTTTATTATTTTTTTTGGCTCATGTCATGGTCCTAAGATTTGGATCCCCTCCCTCTCGTTTCAACCTTATTTATGTTAATGCTCCTAATTTTGGTAAGTTTCACACCACACCACAATAAGGTCGAAGCATCCTCATACCACCACATTTCCCATACTTGTCGTTCTGGGTTCTCCACAGCATTGAACTTTGTTTCGATCTTAAAAATCAAATCATGAACCTATTTTCCCTTCCGCAATATCCATTATAGTATCACATGCTAAGAGAGTGCTAGTGAAATTTGTCCATACTCCTTATAGCATTCTCCAAAGGATTTTGGTAGCTTCACTCTATTCACATTTTTTTAGATAAGACGAAACTATAGTATTATAAGATACGAGGCTTTGTGACATGTATACCTTTTTATTATATCAGCCCCTTTGTTCCATGTGCTACATTTGTTGATCAAAGAATAACACAAAATCTTGGCATATCCACTTTCTAAATTTTGATTTCGCTCTCCTCCTAATATTTTTCACTCCTCGCCTTGCGCACAACCAAGAATGTAGGCAAAGCGAGCGAATAGGTGAACTTATTAATTGGCATAAAATAAATATATATAGGTCGTGGCCAAACAAGGTGACCAGGGTGGTAGAAGTAGGGTGAACAGGACATGTTGGATATGGATCCCCTTGAAGGAAGCAACAAGGAAAGACTCACAGATTGAGGAATGGAGTGCATAGCGCGAAGTCTATTTTAAGTCATAAAGGGCTTTGGGGTAATAACCCCTTATTATGTAATGGGATGGGATATTTTGTGAAATATTGAATTTTCCCATGGTTTTGGACCATGGTATTGTAAATGAAAAATCTATATAAGGAGTCTACATAGAAGTCATAGATAGTCAAGTAGAAGCCGATGAAATGATTTGATGTAGGATTGTTTTGAGGAGTCCGTGTTTTTGGGTTAGAGAAAAGGCTCCCCCGTGTACCGTGTGCGTGGAGACCTTTAGGATCGTATGTAGCTATGTGTAGGGGAAATTGAATGTATGAGAATGATCCGGCTATTAATGAAAGAATTGTTGAGAAGATCCGAGTTATATTGATGTGTTTTCTTTTTACTATATTTTACGATCGTCTATGCTAAATAAGGGTTTAGATATAATTGAATTAAATAAAATATTGTTTATGGTTATTTACTTTATTTTCGACGTACAACTAAGTGAGATCATGTAGTATGTAGAGTTCAACAGATGTGTTAAAACCCTACATAGTATTGAAAGACAAGGATCCGCGAAGAGCCGATAAGAGGGAAATCCCTAAAGTCACAATCCTCTATCCCTTTTCGATGAAAAAACCGTTCTAGCATCCCCTATATTGCCTCTGGTGAGAATCTGGGCCTACGCAAGTAGGTCAGCTGTTGGAAAGGCCTATAATAGTGGGTTTTGTTGACCGCGCAATCACTGAACTCGGCTATAGGCCCCATCAAGCCAACAAATGGTTCTATTGTCAGATTGGGATCTGATCGAGGATAGCCGGATGTGGAATCCGTTTAAGCAAGAGATCTAAGATTGGGTAATTTCGAAAGAACGTGAGTTTGTCAGGTAAGAAAATAAAGAAACTCGTGCATTCATACCTAACAATGGTTACCGAAGTATATTCTTATGGATCGCATTTAGATATTTTTGCGTCATTTTCTATGAGTTGTACGAGTGGATCTCAAGACTAGTTACATGACGGCCGCTTCAATAATAAGATAATTGCGTAGACCCCATATATCTTCTGAGAAGCTAAAATAATGATAACGAGATTGTGAGAGCCTGATTATTGGATAGAAAATATCCTTGGAGGGTTTATCACTAGGTTAGTGATTGAGACTTCGTGTTCCTATAGTGAAGGCGAGCGTAACTTCTTCAGCGTCCGCAGGTAAGTACCCGAATGCTATTGTGTGAAAAGGGTGTACCGTGCATACACTTGATTGGATGTGCTAAAAAGATAAATTAAAGCAATACGGCTTAAAGGTTTAGGACCAATTAGGGAACATACATTGAAAAATAATATAGTCCATCGTTTTTTGGGTCTAGAGAAAGCAACCCCACTACACCAAGAAGTATGAGATCTAAGATTCAACAAAACATTTCGTAGATCCCCCATCCTCCACCCCCGTCATCACTCCATTCCATTGTGGTCCTCCACTCCACTCCACCTTCCCCATTCACCATGGTCCTTGAAGATGCTCAAGTGTTCAAGGAAGGATAATCCCTTTAATGCTTCTAGTTTGCAGTAGAAGTGATATGGAGTTTGCGAAGAATGTTAACATGAAAATATAAGAAAGCGTAGTTGGTTACTACGCTATAAGATAGAGCATTTTATTGGTACATGAAGAGGTTACGATGAATGCAAATAGTTTTTGTTGACCAACACGTACTCAAATGTTGAATTACAAAACCAAATTCGTAGTCTCGGGCAGATCACGAAGATCAAGGAGATTTACAAATACACAAGGATCGTATGGGAGGTAGATCAAATGATTTAAGACATTATTAAGCCAAATTAGTTTCAATATCCCGGGATGAAAAACATATAATGGTTCATTGTTGCATTGTTGCCTCATCTTAGATTTTCATTATCACAACAGATGGTTGCTACTCAGGCTTAAGCATCGGAGCTAGAGCTGAAACCGTAGCCGCACCAGTCACTGCCACAGGGTGAAATAGATTGACAAAACTCGCTGGCGAGTTGCATATGGAGATCCAGGATATAAAGAAGGGAAGGCTAGGTCTCGCTCTCATAAGGTCGGTTGGGTGTATTATGGGGCAGAGGTCACTACAAAGAAGAAGGTTCGGTCAGCGGGAATATTTGGAATGCCGGGATGTCGATTCCATTGCTTGGATCAAACACAAGGCCAAGTGTAGGGCCCCATGTATGGTGTAGCTTATCTAAAGTTACGTGCCAACATTCCAGAGACTATTGTCACCTGCTGCAAAAAAATTGTATCGTATCGGGCCAAAGTAATTGTTTTGTACTTCGTCAGCGGCAGGGAAGCGCGAGCAACATTTTAAGAGCTATGATCTAATGATGCGTAATAGTCTTGGCGCACATTTAATAAATGTATAAGCATCACGGCTTTTGGGTTCATCGCCTATGAAAGGATGATTTCTAGGTTGAGGGTGTGGTTGAGGAGGAAGGTAGGTCGTAGACGAGGCGAGATCAGCAGTGTTACATCCCAGGGGCAAGTTAGAAATTTTGCCGTGGACTCTTAGAATCATATTGTGGCTTCCTATAAGTATTGTCAAGAATTGGTCGTGAAATTGAAGATTTTATCTTTTTTAGCTAAATGGAGAAGCGCAATCAGCTACTACCTAAGAATATAAAAATGATATTATTAAATTAAAAGAAAATATACAAGAATTAAAATAGTAACGCATAAAGGGTGGATGCTAGAGGAGCCTTTGAAAGAGACCCGTGAAGAAAGTTGAAGATACGAATGTTGGATTTATGTGCAATGCGAGAAAGAAACATTCATGGAAGCAAGGAAGACATTTATGACCCTAAAGCTTCGCCATCTATCGCGTACGTAGATAATTGTTTCCATTGGAGAACAAGCTTAAGGAGAATGCTGAAGTAAAGGAAGTTGATCAAGCCTATCTTGGTGTCCTTCTTTGCGTACGTGTATGAAATTTCTAAGGGACCATAGGGTTGTAAGAGGGTTGTAGGAGCCGATAGATAACTACGCTAGCAAGGAAGGGTTGCAACCGGAACAATGCACAATAAAAAAAGTATACAAGAACAAGAAGAGAACCGACCGGGGAGATGTGGTTGATTGGGCAGACGGGAGACTATGAGATGGATCAAGTCATTTTGGATCTAGATCGATGCCAACATTTTTCAAAGTAGACATGGAGTGAATGGAAATGCCTAAGCCGCAATGGTCACCAATTTAGTTGAGGATGGAAAATCAACAAAAGATTATTCTCATGGGGCAATTGCAAGGGGCTAGCGTAGATATTGATGGAGCTAGTGTGTTGGCCGACTTCTAATGATTATGACTTCTCTGCTGATGACAATAATCCATATCTTGCGATGTTGGGATTTTACGCTTATGACATGGATGCCGAGGATCAACCTCGAGAAGAGGCGATGATCTCTTAGAATAATGGTACCAATTTTTTGTGCTACTAGATCCATCTAGAAGCGTGCGCTATACGTGTTAAGTGTAGATAGCAAGGACATGGGAGCCGAGATCAATCGTATATATAAGCTACTACACAAGATGAAGACCGGATCAATCCCACCATGGATGGTAGAATTTTTAGAGCGCAATAGTTCATTCATTTCATACCTGCTGGTTTCAAGAGCATCGTACAATTGTTCGCATGAAGTAACCACTAAATTTTTGTAAGCAGTGACAAATCTTTTGCGTGATGTGTCGTGTCGAAGCATGCTACTTGCTCCTTTTATTATGGAATGGGGATTTTTGTCTTATATTTGGAGGAATTTGAGAATAAGGTGTTTAAGGACAAAATATAGCTTTAGACTTTGCATTGAGGTATACCCCAACCCGATGGTAGGCACGCATAGGGTAACTTTTAGAGGATGGAAGGAGTTTTGCAAGATGATAAAAGGTTTGATTAGGTGGATACAAATATCACATAGAAGTATGATGGGTAAGAAGGATCTCAGCACTTGGCTTTGTGCATCAAGATTGGGGCGTCAAACCTCAAACATAATGGGTGCACATGTTCTTTCACTCTTCAATATGATACCTCACCAATGGTGCCTTGAAACAGAAAGGTACTGAACTCGTGGATTGGGATGAGATGATAGATGGGTTCTTATTAAAATATAGCTTCACTAATGGTTGGGAGTGTATTAATGAGGTCTTCCAAGATGTTAAGGTGATTATTTCACATTACTAAGGAGCCGAAAACTCTAGTACAACCGACTAGGTCAAAAAGTGCTGGAAAGTGCTCAAGAATGCTACAATTTTGACCGTAGAGGAAGGTGAGGAGGATCCAAGTGAAGTTCATATTCATGAGTCCGAATGACATCGCGTGCTTGTAGGGACCAAGATAGAAATTCCATTTGTAGCACAAACTACCAAGACGCAAGAGGTCAACATTAGCTCGCAGGTGAAGCCCAAGTTTGCAAAGGTAGTGGACTATTAGGATGATGACACTGCCGTTGTTATCACCCAAATTTTTTTAAAACACACATGTCAAGTTTGTTTTTGGTCATGGTTCAAAATTGGGTTTGTATAAATTTAGATTTGATCAAGGGTAGGGTATATTTTCATAAGTTCAAAGCCCATCCTTAAGTTCAAATAAAGTCTTTTTAAGGTCCATTCATTGTCAAATATCCATAATTTCCATTTGTGGGTCATTTCCAAAGTTTCAGTGTCAAAAACTATGCAATTGTAGCTGAAACCTCGTTTTCGTAGCGCCACTAGTTCAAAAATAAAGGATTTGTGCTACGAAAGCGCTAATAGTTTCGTAGCGCAAATAGGAAAAAATACACCTGTCAAGACTACGAAAGCGCAGCTTTCAACCGTCTTGTCAGGTCTGTAGCCGAAATATGTCAAAAATCATAAAATGGTAAGTTAGTGGCATGATGAGCCGGGCTACTGACGAGATCTGTTAGTACTTCTCTACCTGCTGTGCTGGCAAACAGTATCATAGTCATGATAGGGTATGAATGAGGCATAATTCTTAGTTATGAGATGATATTTCAATCTCAAAATCTTGTCTAATTGGTCATTCTTTGCTTTCCTTTACCTCCATTCGATTGTCTAAGCCTCCGAAGTGTCAAGCCAAACCCGTGGTTTTTCCATATGCTGTTTTATACATCTTAATCAAGCAGGCCTATCTGCGAATTTATCAAGTGAGGTCGATGTGATTTCGAGAAGCATGGTAGAGGAAAAGAACATTCACAGAGTGGGGACGCTCGCTTAAGGCATGAGCCCGAAGATATGAAGGCCATAATTGAAGACCTAACGGCAGAGGGAGGTGTTCCTAAGAGTAGGTTGTCTTCGCTTGTGAAAATTTGCAGGTTGCCACAAAAGTTTCCAACAAATTTGCCTTGAACTTCAATGGAACAACTACCAAGGTTGGGATGCTAAGTGTGTCAATTTCACCGTATATTGTCATATTGTTACGTAGATACCAAGAGGTCAAGAAACTTGGTTTAAAGGTTTTAAATTTGATATGGAGCCATGCAAAGAATTCATGAAACCCGAGTATGCAGATATGGAACTCAATAATGCTATCCTAAAAAGTCGCATCAAAGACACAGGCTATTGTTCAATATCTTCGTAGGTATTTTACATGTGAAGGTGATATCATAAGGTTTACACATATCATTTCAAGCTTCTTTGCATTTCACTGTAATATTTCGCTTGATTTGCCTTTTTATCTACATAGGAGTCTTGCAAAAATGGCCGATAAAGTACAAGCCAAATCAAGGTTGTGAAACATCCCTTGTTTCATCATGGTTTGATGAAGTTATTGATTTGAATGAGTTTAGAATATAGGCAAGGATTGGTCATCCCTTTGTTTATAAATGGTTTTGGAGTTGAAACCTCTTAACTCCAGAAACCCTAAAACTAAAGAACCGCATCACCACCAATACAGTAGCCCAGTCAACCCAGAGCAAAATAAAGAACATAAAACTAAAGCCAAGGAAACAAGTTGAGAAAGGACAGAGCAAGTATTACTGCGTTTATACACCAACTCCCTCACCTCGCAAAATGAAAGCTCAAAGATTATTAAAGAGGAAAAATGGAAACAAGATATCAAATAAGTAGAAATCAAAAGAGTAACAAGAAAACCAAGTGCTGGCATTAAAGGAAAAACAATTGCTGCGCCTATAGAGGATAGCCCAATAACAGCGGGAAATTTCAGATGACATCCCGCATGCAATTGACATAGAGAAGACACCCATCATTCAAGCCGAGTTCATTGGAAAAGATGAGCATAAATGGCAAAGGCAAGTTTTGCAAAAAAGCTTCGAGTTTGAAGGTGAGGATGCAATTTCTTCATCTTTCAAGCAAGAAAACCTATAGCTAGGCATTCTAAGAAACTTAAGGAGAAGCAAGGAAGTTCAAAACTATTGAGACAACTACAAAGTCCTTCAAGAAGTGGTTCACCTCATCACTCATAGTAAAAGACACAGTCAAAGAGAATAAAAAGAAGGGAAAATAAGAAATGACGTAGTTTAAAACATCCCGAGGATAAATTGAGGTTGAAACTAAGAAATTTCTTTGATGAGAAAGAGGGCTAGAAAGCACAAGACAGAGAAAAAAAGCATAGTTTAAAAGAATGAAGGCAATCGTGGGAAGGTAAAATGGTTCTATTTCGAAACTCCAAGCAAAGGTGCAGCGCTTTTCACATGGATAGTCCTAACAATAAGAAACCAAATTTTTCGTAGTAATAAAATACTCACTTGAGATCTAATAACAAGAGATTTAAAGATCAAGTGGAGGATTTTGAGCAGCAGCTAAAATTGATTTAGGATGAGCAAGAGCAAAGGTGTTAAAATGACAATCATTGAAAACTCAAAAGCTAAATCAAGTGATGATGAAGAAGGAACCTCATGAATGCGAAATGACTATGTTTTCAGTTCATTATGGCTTTTTTGTATGATGGAATCAGTTTTATTTGAGTTTTGGTACATTTGCAATTTTCATTTTTGGAAATTTTAGGCAAAACTCGCCACCTGCCAGCTTCGTAGTGCGCATAATAAAAGTAGGAGAAAAGCGCTACAAACTTTTTGCAACAACTTCTTTCTTTCCTTTTCCATCAAATTTTGAGGGGTAAAAACATGAATCAAGAACTGAAAATGCCGGGAAGGATGCGGTATTTAAAGATAATTAAGTTAGTTTTGGAGGAAAGAGGTCAAGCATTTTGAATGTGGGCAGTAAAAGAGCAAATACATAAAAGGCACTATGAAACCGTGTTGCTTTCGTAGCGTTGAAAGGTAATAAGCAACCCATTTGAATAGTTTGGAGATGGTTTTAGGGGATATTTTGTTTAAGGATGAGGTTTTTCATGTGTTAACTAATTTCTAACAAGGAGTTCAAATAGTGAGTTCATGGTGGTCATATTGTTCAAGAGTGCAAAGGACTCCTATGCCTAGAAACAGGGGATTGCTTCTCACTTTGATGGAGGTCACATTATGGTCATGTGATTTGAAGCCTATCATCTAGATTCACCATGTGTTAATAAATTTGGAAAATTATGTAATTTAATTAAGATAAGGTTGTTATAGATAAGTGATTAAGGAGTTTGAATCCTATTTGTAATAGGACCATGTTTTTACGCTTCATGTATCTCTTGATTAAAACTCGATATGCCTCAACTTCCATGTTAAGTAGATTTATTGGTTTACCAAAATCCATTTCTAATTCCATAAGCCCAATGTGTACTTGTTGATGTGATTTTCAACTTACATTTACTGCGTAGTCAATATTACCCCACATAGAGTTATCCGTCTATATTTTATCAAAAATCACAACCCTCGAGAGAGCCCTCTCAAAGTTGAGGATTCATTAACCCCTGGAGAGAGCCCTCTCAGTTGAGGATGCTGTTTCAATCAAAGATTGGTTTAGCCAGTTACCGAGATTGATTTGATTGTACTTATCGTGTCCAATTTTGTGACATTGTACTTAAGAAGGTGGATTTGTGCTGTTGCATTTAATACTAAGATATTGTTCCTACAAATTAATGGAATTAAAAGGTATTTGGTGACTTAGGAGTAATAATATCACTTTGAATCCCGATGCAGGCTACTAAGCAACAATCTACTTATCCTAACCTAAAGTACAAGGATAAAGTGAGGGAAGAACTCGATAAAATGCTTCGACGATGGCATCACGAACCAACATGAACAAGGGTTAGGCCTTTATGGTGGTCCAGAGAAGAAGACTAAAGTGGGGAGATAAGATCTGTTGATTCCTTAAAGCTGAAGCGATGCATGTGTCCATATCCGTTTGCTACACCATTCAAAATGAGAAGTATCGAGAGGTTGTGGGCAGGAAGTATACTATTTATGGGATGGATTCTCCGGTATCATCAAATCATGATCGGGTGACTAGAATAAAAGAGAAAGACCACCCCTAAAAGCATCAGGTGGGGGGTCCTATCAAGACATTGTCATGCCATTTGGGGGTTGAATAATACGCCAACTATATTTTTCCAGGTCATTGTTGCAAACCTTTCAAAGAATATATCTAGCAGTTCCCCGGAAGTATATTTCATGACTAGGCAGTCTCTTGATTGTTAAAGAAGCATGTATCTAGTCTCAGATTGATGCTTGATACTTGTCGAATTATCAGACTTCCCCAACCCAATAAGGGATGCATACCATATGGTATTTTGTTGGGACACATTGTGTGTAAACAGGGATTGATGGTAGACCTCGCAAATATTTATGTGATTATCAATTCTGAAACCCCCAAAAAGTGTAAAATAATCGCGCACGACACTTAGACATACATGATATTACAAAATTCACGGCGGGGTACGTGCGCTCATCGTGCCTATGGAGAAGCATAAAGAAGATTTCAAGTTCTATTAGGATGACGATTGTTAGCATGGGCCTTGATATACTAAATGAGAAAATGTGATGAAGTCATTCTCTCGTCTTCTCGATTGGAAGAAGGTATTTCATGTAATCGTATGCGTCCCCATATAGCTCCCAGGGAGCTATGTTAGCACAACCCGGAGAAGGAGATATTGATCATCCCGTCTAAAGCAAAAGAGGAACTACTCCACCAGCGTAGCACAAAGGGTTGACAGTCGGGTATGCTTACTGCGTAAATACAGTATCTATTAGTACACTAAATGTTCACAGATTTCTATTCTCGCTTTATAGTATCCGGTCAACAAGTCTATTTTGGTGGGGGGGGGGGAATATTTGTTTGGATATTACTATTGTTCCAAGAATATGATTTTGAGGTAATTGTCGTCGTGCCATTTGAATGCGACTATACCATTTTTCCTAATTGAGACAAGGGAGGAACCGTGTAAAAATCTTAAGGAAGGATTACTCGATGTGTAGTTGTTCACTATCAAGGTTGTAGATGAGCATTTCGGATATCATTCAGCTTTCTCTCAATAGGAATCACACCTATGGAATACACTATGCAAATGTATGAAAGAGTTGGTTGTAAGGGCGAGAGATTTACACTAATTGCAGCACACCCATATAAAATGGGGAATGATGAGATTCCGTGAAGATATGTACCCGAACAGAATGTCACAACATATTGGTTGAAGCACATGGTATAGTTTGAGGTCACTATGCAGAAAAGACACGTACGTAAGATTCGCGTGCTGACATGGTGGCCTATGGTACATAGAGACTAAAGGAGTATTGCAACACATGCGATGTTTGTTAGAGGATGTAGCATCACAAAGAGATGAATACATTGAATTTTCAATCGACCGATCCTTCGCAGCAGGGCTAGGTCTGGTGGCACATTATCATACCGGACATCACTTGGTGGCAGTGAAAATTTTAAGGATAGAAAATTATCTTAAAGCTTAGAAACTTCCTAAATCCCACTAGTCCATAATATGAAATATCTAATATTTGGAGATATTTTTAAAATATTCAAATTTTGAGACATCTTATATAGTTTCTATATATTTTTTTGGCGATTTTACAAGAAATCATTTCATACTATAAAATTTAATAATCATTTTTGGGAAAAAAATGAAATTAGCGAATCTTTTTATTGAAAAAGTAGATAAAATTAGCCCATTTACGAATATCACCTACTCAAAATTTTCCTCGTTTCATGGGTTGAGGTACACATTGTGTCTCGACGGTTTTTCCAAAAAAATCGATGAGCAACTGAACACATTTCGAATAGCACTATCGATTGCTTCTGATCAAGAATTCCAAGCTCCAGCTACCACAACAAGATGCCATACCACTCTGTGTGAATGGAATAGGATAAGATTTTAACAAAATATTGGAGAACACACTAACAAAAGTTTGCAACGTTAATAAAAATAATCAGATCTCGTGTATCTCGTTGTATTATAAATACCCATGAATCACTCAGAACAGTCGTATAGGTTAGACCCCTTCCAACTAGCATGGCTGCAGCTGTGTTGATGCTAATGGAGTTTATTGTTTCCTCGGTCTTTGCCTCGTAGTAGTGATGAATATGTATTTGATAACACCATTATGGAGGAGAGATTGGCACAACTACTCGAATTGAAGAAGATCTGCCTATCATTGGATTCGACGTAGATCTCGAAGGAATGAGAGAAGTATATGGGATGATCAACGTATTAATAAAAATACATTTAAATATGGGGATCTAGTTTTTTTGTATGACAATAATTTTTGTAAAGTGAGTTGAAAATGCACCGTTGTGGGCTGTCCATATACGTTCGAGAGGTGATTAAGAGGTGTGTAAATTAACCGCCAAGCCGAATGGAGAATTATTCCTAGTTGTATTAATGGGTGAAGATTGTACCAGGCAAAACAACTCCATCCTCGCGCCGACAATGACTATATGGACAACCTAGAGTCTCGATGCTCCGTGCGCTGGCTCAGGCACGTGATTTTAGCTAGGTTGCACACACAAGTGAGGCAGAACTGGCCAGCATCCTTAAGGAGAGCGTGCTCAAGGAGTGAGGTTCGAATGGAAGAAAAGAGATGCGCCGGCGTTGCCCTAGTTAAGAGATCGTGAGAGAAAATCAAAGCGAATATCGATGGTGCACCAACTTCGTGACTCCGGACGAGTCACAATTTCATAGGGGTCCTATCGAGATGGGATCCCCTCGAAGGAAGTAGCAAGGAAATAATTCACAAATCGAGGAGTGAGAGCCAACACTGAGTCTATTTCGAGCCATAGATTTTGGGTGGGTTAAAGCCCTTATTATGTAATTGGATGGGATATTTTGTGAAAGTTAGAAGCCGCCATGCTTTTGACCATGGTAATAAGCTCTGCAAAATCTATATAAGGAGTCTGTGATAGTCATAGCAAATAAGGGTTGATGAAATGCATTTGGATGTAATATTGTTTTGAGTTTGAGTCCGTGTTTTGGGTTAGAGAAAAGGCCCTTTGTAGCTGCATGGAGACCTTGTAGTCACAGCTATAAAAGCAGACTCACAGTGTGTGCGTAGGGTGAAATTGATCATATGAGAAATATCCGGCTATTAATGAAAGAACTATTTGGAAGATTTGAGTTGTATTGATGTGTTTTATTTTTCTTATTGTTTATGATTATCTATGTTGAATAAGGGTTTAGATCTATAATTGAATAGCAAAATCTTGTTTATGATTATTTACTTTTTAAATGCATAACTAAGTAATATTCGCATAAGCTCGTAGTGAGTTCAACATATGTGTTGAACATCGCCTATAGTATTGATAGATTCGATCTACGAAGAGCCGATACGAAGGAATACTCAGTTTTCAGTAACTTTTTTATCCCTTTGGATGCAACTTGGTTCTATCATCCCCTATATTTCTTGGGTGAGACTTCGTCCGCGCAGACCCAGTTACAAGCCACAAATTTTGTAATAGGGCTTGCTGACCTTTGCACACTTCGAACCGGGTTCAGTCCTCATCAAGCCAACATGACAGGTGAACTAGGTGGTGAGAGGAAACAAGGTTAGTATTAGGTCTCTCAACTACAATAACATCGCATTAGGTCAAAAAATACCTATCAAAAGGTCCATTCAAGGTGAACATTATTTTTTATTTTTAAAATGATTTACTCGCATCGAAATGGTGGGAAAAAATAGCCTTACACTAGAGGTTATTTATTCCCATTAACTCTTCGACCAATGAAAAAAGGAAAATATAAATTTCAAAATCTATAAAAACTATTGTTTTTGAATAAATATACAACTAAAAAATATTTGGGAAAACTTAGGTTATTTTGTAAAAATTTGCTTTTGGATAATAAGAATTTAGTGCCATTTCAATCAGGAGGCAAAGATATAGTCCCTGGCAGGTAGGGACTAATAAAATTATTTTACACTTATGTTGGATGTCTTATATTTTGAATATTTATTAAGCATTTATTATCTAATTTTAATATATAGGAATTGTAGTGCAACTAAAATACAAGATTTTTTTTTTTTTTTTGTTTAAAAATATTATTATTACTTAATATAGGGATAAAAATCTCAAAGTTGTAATTACAATTTTATATTTTTCATTCAAATCTCACTATGATGTGTTAAGGATAAGATCCAGTGAATTTGAATTAAGGTGTTGATTACTAACATAAATATGCTAACTCAATTATCTAACTCGAGACATGGTGAGTCTTAAATCACTTGATCTAACTTTGACATGGTGAGTCCTAATTAATTGACTAAACTTTATGAGGTGCATACAAATATTTTAAATATTATGAAATAAATTTTGATTTTTTTATTAAATTAATTTTTTTATATTATAATGAATAATAATGCATATCATTATCATAGTTTCATTATTCTATATTTTTAGTTCAAATTTCACATTCTGATGGGGTGTTAGATTTGAATGACACATATAATAAGTAACATAACCTTGTTTTTAATCCCTATCAGTCCCTCTCAAGGTCTAGATAAATGGGAATTATACCATACCTATTAGACATGCAATACACCAAGATGATAATATAAATATTGAGTTTTTATGTCTATGCAAACATAAGTTGTTTCAGAGGGTTTTAAACTCGTAAAGAAATTAGCCGCAAAACGAATCTTAAAAATAGAAAGAACAATAGTGAGAGCATAAAACATAAAATCGTATATAGCACAGAGAGTTTCCCCCGGATCCCAAATCGTGACAACCACTTGATTTTTCATTATATTCCTTTTTAGTGTTACAACACATATATATACATGTTGAAGCATACATAAGCCCTAATCCATTAACCCCCGGATTAGAACATAATCGTAGTTCTCTTGACTACATCTACAAAATACCAGGGACTAAAACCGTACCCCAAACTATGTGGCAACCCATGCACAAACCTTGCGAAGCATCCACCCACCGGAAAATAAGGACCAAAATTTTTTCCGGGGCGCCGTTGCCCTCAGGATTCCCCCAACATCGCGCCCAAGACATCGTGGCCGTGGGGGCTATCGCCCCCTTTGTGACCCCTCGCCGATTAGTTGTGGAAAGAATATAACACGCAACCCAACAGCCATCCTAGTTCTTATTCCGTATTGTTGGTAGGTCACTCCCCTTCCCTCTCGACCATTATTGTGATGGATAGAATTTAGGTTTCAATTTCTCCAAGATGCACAACACCTTGCCTTACACACCCATGCCTTTCTATATCTGTGCATGTTGATTGATTTAGTTTTTCTAGACATAATTTTGTTCTAATTTTATATCTAGATGTGTTGCTTTTGTTTTGGAGAGGTTTCCATTTTTCCTTTCCTATGCTTTCCCCCTCACTCTCTTTTTTGAATTACCTTGATTTCCTTCTCCCATTAATCGAACCTCGTTGGGTGGGAGCCCGAGCATTATCCCTGGAGTCTGCCTGCATGTATACCCCAGCAGATTATAAACCTCTCCACTGGGGTGTGGTGGGGGACTTTTCCCTCTCGGGGGTCTAGGGACTTATAGCCCCTGCTAGGCCCGGCGGGTAGCACCTCAAAGCTAAAAATAGATGAAAATTTTCCTTGTAAAATATTGTAATTTCATATTCAATCTTGGTAATTCATTAGGCGTATGATCCGACTAGTAGAGATTATGTTTATTTAGGATTTTTCCATAGAAGGAAATGCTTGGTTTATATGGGGGAATTGTATTGTGACCGTGTATTATATTCTCGAAGAGAGATATACATGTTGGGTGAGAGCGAAGTAGAAATTACAATGAACTGGTTGTAGGTTGTATCTCTTCATTTTGTCAATAATATAAAAGGAAGGACTAGTTGTTTCTCCATGGATGTATCGCAAATAGGGTGAACCATGTATATTTGTGTCTCTCTTGTTTTATCCATTTTCTAATTTTTTCCATTTTATGTGTTCCATTTCTCTCGTAATATAAAATTTTATAACATCCCTTATGACCCGAATTATTCCTAGAAGATTCATGGTTCCCTTATTCCAATCAATGTCATTTTCTCTCTTAGTTTCTTGTATTGTTTTTACCATTCCTTACAGTGCCGGAACAACCAAGGCTATTGAGGTCGTGTTTTGCGTAACCATAGACAAGGTCCGAACAAAATTTTAAGTAGAACACCACCGACATTCAGAATGAAATAATTATTGTTGAAACAAAGGAGTGAGTGGAGAGAATTTTCTCTTAGTGTAGAAATTGAGGAGAATGTGGGACATTAGGTCTTGGACATGGGAAATATCTATAACCATCACACGATATATCTTCATATTTTCTTAACTTCACGTAACAAGTAAAACAATCATGGGTAAGTGTGCCACGAGAGGAGAAGCCCAATGTGAAATCTTCCTCTAAATTGACTCTCTATCATAGATAAAAATTGGATAGCAAATGTCTCTCATTCCTAAGAGATTGATAACCGAGACTTTAACTTTAGTAGAGGAGAAATGAGAACCTACAAGAAATACTTCCTATGTTCTTCGATTGACATTTTTAGGTTGAAAATTTGTTTATCTCTTACTAAGTTGCAAATTTTCTTCTCCGATACTAGTTATAGATATATAAGTTATAAAATAAATATCGAGACAATATCAAACTCTTTATTACATTATTGTGTGATAATTATTAGTATAGTAATCTTTCCAAAGCTTGCTCATATGTTATTGGTTTGGTTTCCTTGGTGACAAGTCAATAATCATAAGAATGTATCTTTTTTATTATTTAATGTCAAATCATTACCTCACTTATTAAAAAAATTGAAATTTTACATAGTAAATGTATTATTTTAATTTTTTTAAATAAACTATATTAAAATATCTAAAATTATGAGTATTTTAAACGATTGTAAGATTTTTTCATTATTTTATTTAAAATTCACATTTTATCTTAATATACATGTTATAGATATTTAATTATGTTGATATTCAAGGCTATTTTAATTTAATGGTCAAGAATTATTGCACGGATAGTAAGGATTAACTTCTGTGAAATATTCTAGAATATTCTTAATAATCACAAATCAAATGTTGATATATATATATATATATATATATATATATATATATATATATATATATATATATATATATATATATATATAACCTTTCCTATTGGGGTTATCTCATGTGGTTGGGAGGAAGGAATGGAATCCTCCCCATCCATGTTTAATTCCCACAAGTTAACAAAACAATAATAATAATTATTTAAGATCCATTTTCATACTGTTGCTATTGATTATTTTTAATATCTATTGTCGATCTTAAGTGAGGTGAGATCTAATCTCTATTGCCAATCACTTTGGATCATAGTGTAGGGTTATATATTTAGTTCAATGAAAAGTTATAAAAGAAATAATGAGATGGGAAAGGCAAAATGTGGCTGAACTATGAAGAATTTAGGTAACTCAATGCCATGGACTAGATTCCTAATTGCAATCTATCCAAGGTCTCACATCAGCTTAGGCATCGCAATGCCATGAATAGGTTCTTGGCCAAGGAAATATATCCTCGTCGTACTAAGCTGCTTTTAAGCTTTCAACCTCTTTTGTGTACCTACAAGGCTTACTTACTAGCCATCAACCTCGGGATGTAGGTGTGTGGCAGGAGTCAATGACCAACACCACCTTTCCTACTTCAGAACTAGACATTAACACATAGTGTCGACTAGATGTCTCTCAGAGCAGCACCACAAAGGATCAACACTCTCAATTATTCAATCCGTAGAAATCCTCCTCGATCAAATTGATCATTAACCAATGTAAAAACATGATATCAAATGGTCTCTGGTGTATTGAGGGAAGGTAGAAGAACTGCAAAGTGATCAATGGTGGGAGACTGTGCGCTCGTTATTTTAAATCGTAGGGAGGGTGACCTCCTCGACCTCCCGCCGAGGTCTCCCTATTGTTCCGGGTTTTCTTCCCTTTTCGTGGTCGTGTCGTGTGCGGTGGTGACCTTTCCTCCCCCTCTTGTTTCCTCCTAGCTTTCTGCCCCCCATGGCTTTGCTTTAGTTGGGCCTTTTCCCGCCGAGCGAGATCGGGTAGTCGGTAAAGATGGCTAGTAAGTGTGCCCGTATAGAGCCCTCACAGAAGAGGTGAACACTTCTTTATTCGTTGGTAGCATTTTCCCCTAAATTTCAAAAATAGAGCGGTCAAAATTTTTCAAGTAGGTCGATGTGATTCCAAAAATAGTCATCAAGTACCCCTCAAGAATGCTAAAAAATTTTGCAAGCTTGGTTGATCGTTGTCCTATACAGTCAATTCATGGGTCTATGGCTCTCTCCGTAGACAATCAAAGGTTTGATCGAGAAGAATTGGAATCTTGTTATCTCCCGGGGTGAGGTTATTTCTTCTTATGTGGGAAAGTATTTTTCAACTTCTACGAGAATAGAAACGATAAGAACTTACTATTCCGTAGCGACCCATACTCGGTGGCTCACACCTGTATCCGGAGGCGATGGGAGGATCGATCTCTTTAATCCCGAATGTGAGGTTCCCGCCTAGTTCCCATTCGGTTCAAAATACCTTACCTTCCTCCGAATTTTTGGAATGATGTGACTTTTCGTGTTAATTCCAGAACTCCTTGGGAAATTCTATCGATCGCTTCCGATTCTCGTATTTACCTTTTTTCTTGTGCTAGTTAACATGTGTTGAAGTAGATCTAGAAAGAACTGTTTGCAGGCCACTATTTGCATGGATAATTGTCCCATGAGAAAGAGGTCGACTATGACCAGCTTCCTTAAGTGTAAGGTGTTCCATGAATATGGCCATTTTACAAAATTTCTAGAAATCTCAAGATAAATGCAGGAGAGAGACTTATGGGAGATTCAAACAAACAATGGAAGCAGTGTAACATTAATGTGGGAATTTTGAGCTATAAAATGGGCCTCCTAATAAAATTGTACAACCAAATAAAATTTATAAGAACTAATAGATTCAATATGATGATAAAGCCAACTATGGGGACGCATTCACCATTTTTTGGAGTAAAAGTAAAACATTAAAAAATAATAAAAATAATAAAACTATTTTTTCAACTCTTATTGTCAACTTTATCTCCCTAAGGTTTTATTCAAAATTCGAGGGATTACTCATTGATCCTAAAATTTAATTCCTCTTACAAGGAGTACCCATGCCAGCTCATGGACCTCGGCTAGACGAAAATCGTAAATATATGAAAACATACGGTAATCACATTTTTTTCATATATATTTCTCATTTTTCGTATAGCAATGGTCCATCGAGAGGCATGCAACATGGGTAATCCTTGGATGAGTAATCAAATTATGCATCCAACGAGTGTTTCTTTGAAATTTTAGTAAACCCATAGGGAGATAAGTTGAAAATATGAGTTGAAAAACAATTTTTTTCTTTTTCCCTCTAAAAATTCGATGATGTAATCAAATCTTATTTTATTATTTCCACTATTATTTTATAACTATTGAGGCCCATTTTAGACCTCAAAATTCGCCTAATGAGAGGAAAAAGGTAATTCGAAGCATAACGCAAGGGTAAACAATAGCGGGAAGTTGTCCTCCATTGTGGAATTTTGAGGTCTAAAATGGGCCTCCTAAGAAAATTGTACAACCAAAATAAACTTTATAAGAAGCAATAGGATTCAAGATTATTATGTCATTCATGGGGATGATTCTCCATTTTGAAGTAAAAAGTAAAAAGATAAGAAAATAATAAAATAATAAAACTACCTTTTCAACTAATAAATGTCCTTTCGCTAACTACCATGGTTAAACATGAGTTTTTATCTACCATTGTAAATGACAAGTAAGTACTTTAATCAAGAAATTTACCTCAACCATTAGAGATGATGTTGTCATATCCCAAAAGGAGAATGCAAGCAATACTTCACACAATATAAGAACTTACAAAGAAGATAAACAATAAATCTAAGCCAAATCAAAATATGCAGAAAGAGCTGTCATTTTATTATATTGAGATGGTTCAGTTATGACAAGTACATAATATAGGTAGATCTAGCTGTAGATGAGCTAGAATCAATTTCGAAACATGTATGTAGTCAGGGCTGGCCAGAATTGGGAGAAGTTTCAGAAGAATATTACGCTCGTCCTTCAAGAGATATAACATAGGCTTATAAAGGCTGAAAAGGGAAATGAAATATACTCAAATCGAGCTAGATGATGCCAAGATTCAAGATCTGCCAATGATGCATTCTACGATAATCTTGTAAAGGATTTTTCTGTATCTACAAATTTTGGGTGTAAATCACTCGTAGGATTTGACCTCGATTCGCCAGGAAATAAGGCATCTAAAGAATTAGATGGCTGAAATGTGTGCTCGCATTAGATTCATGCTTGAAGGGCGACCTCCATCAGATCTATGAGGCCGAAAGCTCTAGACCTACCTTCTCAATCCTCCAATGATGAATCTTCGTTTGTCGTAACACAAATTACGCTAACAAACTGTCGCGAGGGAAAAAAGAGTCTTCACGGTTGAAGAAAATAAAATCCAAGCCGATGGTAAGACTGATGGAAATGTCAAGGAATGATCTCACCGGATTTCTAGCTGAAGTACTAGCAACTTCCTTCCTCCTTTTAGACTGCGATATGGACAACGTTATTCCCAAGGGAATACCGATGCCAGGAGGTCAATAACCTTGGCCTGGGATGGATCCGAAATGTGGCCTGGGAGTGCTCATATACAATCCCAAGATGGGAATAACTCTCTTCACTCCATTCTCCAAATGAAGCACTAAAGACAACTTCCACTCTTCTCAAAACCCATCTTCGTAAACTTGCAACTTTTTTAATACGAATGTTTGAGAAAGAAGAGATGTGGTACCAAGCTGCCTAATGTAGAATGAAGATAATCCGTTCTAGGCCAGTCAGGGCTGCAGGGGTTCGCACCTGCACTCAGTGCTAAAAACACTCTACCCCTTAAACAACCCAAGAATGCAAGAAATGTCACTTCTGGACAATTTGAGCTAAAATATCACACATCAAATAATCCAAGATGCCTTTCACCTTGCCTTCATATCCTTTATAATGTTGAAGACTTCCCAAGCCTGCCCTAGTCTCTGTCCCATCACATGTGGATAGATTCCTTCATGGGACTCGCTATTTGACTCCCAAATCAACCGTTGTACCCGGTGCAATTCACACCTCCTTCCACTAAGGTGTGCCTCATTTGCACATGATCTTCCATCACTGATCATGAATTCTTAATGATCCTTTGTTTGACATCTTCAAGATTTTAGTTAATTGAATCAACCCTCCATGATCTTTTCTCATTAAATGAGACATGATCTCCAATCTCTTTCACATTAGTAGTTTTCAACTACCTCATTTGCTGTATCTGTAAGCAAATTAATCCACATGCACACAAAAAAGTGGATATTTGTCCTATTGGTGATTGCGGGTCCTTCAATCTTTATTTAATTAATTCATTAAGAAATTGGAGTGAACAGCAATATTCCAAATATGATGTGAAATTTTGGGAATATTGCTGTGATGTCATCCCCAAAATGTGGATTGCTGGTTCTCAAGTGCGAATTTGATTTACTTTTCCTTAGGAGTGCTCCATTTTAGACCTCAAAATACCCTCTAATGTTCCCTCTAATTCTCATGATGTAATCTAATCTTATTTTATTATTTCTAGTATTATCTTATAATTTTCAGAGGCCCATTTTAGACCTCAAGACCTCCCCTAATTCCTACTTCTGGGTGGGCTCCCAGTCAGCTAGTTCCTCCTTTTTATGCCTTCGCAAGTGCACGAGGCCATGCCTGGCTGTCCGTGGATTTGACTCGCTCGAGGCTTTGCCACCTATCACTGAGGTTTCTCCTTCCCGCCTCCCTGTGATCCCCCGCATCCAACAAAGGTGTTCGTCATTAAGTCCATTAGCTCCAAGAAGCTGCTAAAGGTAGTCAACTCTGCATATACTCTTAGCACCGAAGAATATTCAGATGATGATGAGGAAGGTGATGGATTTGTATCATCAAAGGAAGTTCCAGACCATAAATCTCCCCAAGACGGACGATAAGTCAAAGAGCACAAGGGTCATGGAACTGGAAAATAAAGGTTAGAAATTCAGAGGAAATCGAACAAACAAATAACACGTGAAAATGGAAAATAAAAGAGTTGGGGTTTCAATATTCTATCGCAAATAAACTGAAGTAGGTTTTGGGCATGTGCGGGGGAGAAAGGATTAAATTTGGGCCTCAATGAAGGGGTTATGGCAAACAAGAAGTAATTCATGAATATAATCTCTTGAACCATAGGTATGTAATCTACAAAAGAATAACAAAAACTAAATCTTTAATCTATAGAGAAAGACCAATTATCACTCTATTACAGAAAAATTGAGGAGTCATAAATCCTCAATGATCATACGTATTTTGGAATCAAAGAAATTACTAGCGGGAAAGTTCTAGAGGGAGTTCCCCGGTGGATTTTGTACGTTTTGTCTCCCAATGCTGAAAACTCGGTAAGCTCTTTAAAAAACCACTCATTCCATAGCAACTACTTTCAACATAATAGAATTGAATCAAATATTTACTATTGTAAATGTCTACATGTCCATCCACTTTTTATAGAAACAAGAATTGACAAAGATTCGAGAGATCTAAAATATACTAATTTGGCATAAAATGTTTATTTGGGGGATACTTTCCAAATACCATGATGGGCAGTATACACGAGAAAAGGGGGGGTCCATAGTAAGAGATGCTCCTCCGTGGTGTAATATGGAGGATTTCATTCCCGATCTCAAAATATTTGATGTTGGAACCTCATAAATACCTTTACACTCCGGAATAATAAAAGGATACGTCGAGACATTATCAAGGGCCACTTAAACCGGCTATTTTGCCTCGTAAAGTATTTTGGTCTTGAATCTCTATCTCAAGTCCTCTATCTTGCCTTGGTGTGGATCGGATCACCACCAAGGCGTTTCCATGATGTCTCGCTCCTCTCAATATCGATCCTATTCCTCTCCGCTTCTCCCCATTATGGATCGAGGCCCCTAGGTTTTTAGAGGTCATTTCCTCTTCATGGGTCAAGTTGGGTGACTGAATCCAATCACGATCCGGGAAAATAAGATAAAGTGATTGAAGTGTAATATCAAAAAAATTGATTAAAGATCATGATCTACATGAAGTAGATCACCAAGGAATTGGAAGAATTCTTGCATCCATCTAAGGCCGTATGGAATCACACAAGTTATAGCAAAGCAGTAATATCGGTAAAGAAGCAGATGCCTTAGATAAATTCATGCAAACCTCGTGCAAGAGGAAGAATATTGGAGGTTGGTTCGTAAACAATCAAGTTGAGTGGACGAGGACAAAAAACAATTAAATTATTCCACAGAAACCAAGTTTAGGGAAAATAAAAACAATATTTCCTAAATTAAACATGAGGGAAAACTCGTTAAGTAGTTTGAGGATATAATAAAGAGAGTGGAAGTGGAGTATTTTGGTCTCCTATATATAAAGAACATATAGAAAGAGATTGTGATTGAGGATTCACCACTGAGGATGTTCCGCAGTTGATTTCACCATATATGAATGTTTCTTTAAATGTGGTTCTCTCCTCTCGTAGGTGATCAAAGCTGGTTTTCTCCTTCCTGCTGATAAGCGTCTTGGCTCAGATGAATTTTTGCTCGCTTCTTCCAAATATTCTGGGAAATAATAAATTTTTGACAGTAAGTAGTTCTGTGGGCTACTTCTAAAAATATTTATCATTGGAGGAGGTGTTAACTCTTCCTTCTTTGCTCTTATTATGAAATAAATAACCCATCCTCCTTTATGAGGTTTCGACCCATTTCGTTGTGCAATGTGGTTACAAAAAATATTCTTAAATTATTGGATTTAAGACTTAAACCTCATCGCCTAATATTATCTCCAAAATTGTTGAGGTTTTGTCCTGTGGAGACAAATCTTCGACAACATCATCCTTATCCAGGTAGCCATCGATTAAGGCCGGCGAAGAGGGGACTGCTGATCGATTGTAGCTAGACATGTCGAATGATTTTGATAGGAGAGGCACATCTTTTTAAGAAACTTTTCAAGAAAAATGAAGTTTGATGATACCTTCATAATATGGTTGAAATTATGTTTTGGGTATCCCTTGCATTTCTCTATTGGTAAAACGACGAGTGGGTGGGATTTTTCAAGGTCGATAAGATCGAGGGCAAGGGTGCCCACCTTCCCCCTTTTATACATCATCCTGCTAAGGCACGATGCAAAACCAGAAAAAGGAACGTGTTGACCAACTACTTCGGGCATCATATTTAAAGAAGGTACAGTGCGGTAAACCATAAGGCCAGGATGACACCATTCTTTTCGCGTGCCTCAATGGTGATAGCCGAAGATTTAAAACGGTTTCGGATAGGTTCATGTGTGCCTCGTGGTGGAGTGTGTGTCAATGATAGGAAAGTTATATCTTGTAGCTAGAACATTTCCCTCTAAAAGGCCGGAAGATAAAGAAATATTCTGATTAAAATTAGGTAGGGAATGGAAAGAATTCAACTATTGGAATGGAAAGAATTCAACTATCTCACAGAGGTTTATATTTTTAAGAAGAGGACTTAAACGTCATGGAATTTTGTAATGTTCCAAATTTTGCAATAAAGTATTTGAATGATTAATTTTGCTTTTTTTTTAATAACATGAATAAAAATGGGTGAGGGAACCCAAAGTAGCAACTAATAAACACTCCTAAGGTCCAAAAGTCACTAAGTGGCTTAAGATAGCAACCCAAGTGTGAAAAGGTACAAAGGCAAGTGAGTTGACCATGGTTGACTAAATTCAACAACGTATTCTAAGAGGGGAAGCTTACCTAAGAATATTGTGTAGTTGGAGTGGAGGGAAAATTTAAAATGAGAGAAACCCTAATGTGAGTGGGGTCCATGCATGCTTTGCATAAAAGAAGATGAAGGAGAGCCATCATGGAGTTTAGTTTTGAAGATAGAATTCGAAGTTGAAGCCTCTAACCCCGAGCAGTTTACAGGGCACAAGAGGGATTCTGCTTCTTAGAATGCCCTTTCTTCCATGGGGAGGCCATGGAGATATTGTACTTCATCTTTCCTCACACCATGGCTTAAGGCCAAAAGTGCCCATTTGAAGTTACCGTGTTGTCTTCGCAAAGAAGAGAACACGGAGTTGTTGGTGTTGGGTGTGCTGAGGGACCTTCATCACCACTTCCGTGAGCTATTTTGTAGAGAGGAAGCTCATTCCTTCTCTAGAGACTAGCACCATATCACGCCTTATCACAGACGGCATCAGTGCCATATGTTTTTCTCTCATTCCCAACGTTGGGCCCCTTCTTCTACAAATTTTATATTCGCAGAGGTTTGCAGAGGAGCTCATTTTGTGCACTAGAGTACCGGCAAGAAGGGGATCAACCCCTTCACTTTGTAGCTCATTGGAGGAGGCTCATTGTCATCAAGATCTATTTCCTTTCTCTGTGTTGTATTATATTGAATTGCGTAGCTACACCGCAACTCCGATATTTTTTTCATTTTATGTATTTTAGCCAATCCATTAGAGGATTGATGTAATAATGTTTTCGGGTTCATATCTTGTTTCCCATCTTTATTTGAGCTCATAATGTCATATCATTTCATGTATATCAGTTTACAATCATTTTCCTCATGCATCGCGCAGCTTATAGAGTAGCCGGGTTTATAAAAGAATGTATTCTCTCGTTTATATACATTTTCCTAGAGGTTGATTTGCACTCACCTTGAGAGGTCTTTTTCTCAAGGATCTTGTATAATATTTGCTGCCACACATTATGTATCATATTTTTACTCGCTATCATTATATGATGTATTCTTCACCGTTGTTCATATCGGAGGTTTAATACTGTCAAGGGTTTCTATCGAGCATTATTTTAGTATACTTCTGCTGGTGGGAGATCCGAATAACTTGCTTAGGGTTATTTTACGAGCTATATTCGCGGAGTTTGTACTCGTATTCTAAGGCATCCCAAAGATTGGATTGCCTTATTCTTACATTGGCTTCCTTATACGTCCTCATGGGTACTGTGCATAAATTCCTCAAGGGAATTATTAGCTCTTGAAAATTTCTATCAAGTGCAGTCCGGCTAGAGTGCCGTGCAGCCCTCTCGATCTCATTCTTCCTTGTGAAGATGAAATATCCGGTGAAATTCCCCGCAGTCAATTAAATAGTTCAATGTTGACGTTAATACCCCGGAGGTGGCAATAGGAATATCTCAAGATATTCCCGCATTTCAAAAATTTCACCATTTGGGACATAGCGTACGTAGCTCGAATCCTGGCCCGGCCCATGAATTTAAAATTCCAGAGGAAGAAGAGGTCAAGATGATGCAGAGGATGAGATTGACTTCATCAGCTTTGGGTCTAGCAAAAACCTTTCCAAGGAGGTTGAGGACAGAGGAAGGAGAAGAGGAAGGACCATGCACTTCCTATTCTCACAGAGGAGTGCATAAGCATGGATAACACTTGAATTCGAATTTAATTGGCATTCGCCGAATATGGAACAAACCCTAGAGTTCTCCCAAGAGGTTTTATCCTTTTCACACTGTTTGCAAATAGAAAGAATTTGGCAGGTACCATGGAGGAATGCAAGGGTTTCTAATCTTGTCGATTATTCTCGCATCTTGATCGAAGATTTGGCTATAGAAGGGAGGAGTCTCCGCCACTGCAGGCACATGCGCTGTTAGTGCGAATATTTTGTTGAAGTGTACGAAAAAGACCACTCTAGCTACGCATAACTTATAGCCCTAACATCAAATATGGTTGCCAATATCTTAGATCCACAGCTAGCAGATCAAGAAAAATGTTGCACAAATCCGTATCCATGCATAAAAAGACATTGCTGCTGAAAATAAGGTTTTGCTCCATACATCCAATAGACAAGACAAGAACAATATTTTTGAAAGAATTTATATTAAGGGCACCCCGAGAGGAAAACAAGAAAGGTGTTTCCAATTCTCCCCAATGGGATGGGTTCTTGAAAGTCCTCGCCGCTTCAGACTAGCATTTCTTTCTCGTTAGTGTAGAAACCCACAAACATGGTGAACTCAAATGTGAGCTCACAAAGTGAAATAATGGAAAATTTGACAATGATAATGGCTCAAAGTCGACCAAAGGAGTATAGATCCAGAGTGATCTAATAGGCAACAAAAGGTGACAAATGAATGGAAAACTCCTTTCATTTATAATAAAATATTAGGTCATTCTAGATCTTGGTGCATGATTAAAATAATATTAACTAAATCTAAATCCACCTTTTATGGAATATTTTATTATATTTATTGAGGGAAAAGGCATTTGACTTGGTCAAATCCTTTTTTTGTAAATAATAAATAAATAAATGATTTATTTATTATTTTTAAGGAAGTGAGTTGAATGATAATTAAATAAATAATGATTTATTTAATTATTTATAACATTTAGTTTATATTTATCAAGGAATATTATTTAAATAAGATTTAAATAATTATTCCTAGAAAATAATAAGATAAATAAGATTTATCTAATTGATTTCCTTCTTGTTTTGTTATGACCAAGAATAATAATTAAATTATCGTTTAATTAATTATTCCATGAGGGAAATCAAACAAATATAGATTTGTTTAATATTTTTGGGGTTTCTTGTTTGTATCCATATAAACAACCTAATAAATGTGTTTTACTAAAGTTATTTTACATAGGGTGAAAGAAATTTTACTTAAGGTAAAATTGGTCCGACATGGTGTACTTGGGTCCATCTAATGATAATAGGTTAATGACCCAAAAATGGTGTACAGATTTCCAAATAAGTAAGTTAGGAGAAAATTGTATGACCGAAGTACGTCGTAAGAACTCAATCACCGCAGATAAAAGGGAAGTTAGAGAGAGAAATTTAAGGTAGCCTAATGTGGCCACAATGAACTAGGCCCCGAGGAGATGAGACTCTACAGGTGCAACAAGTCTCTCTTATGAGACGGGCACTGCATAGAGGCACGTATGTGTATACCTATGCCCGCCGAGACAAAGTACAAAAGAATAAGGCATCCAAGAAATAAGGGATCGAACCGTAAAGTACATGCCGATAAACATGAGCCGTATAAAGATATCATAATCAATCCCACTTACATGTCGTGCCCGGGAGAACAGCCAGACTTATACAATAAGATCTAAGTACATGAGATAAAAAATACAACCCAAATTCCCTTGTAACAGTGAAGGGCTCGTAAAATATAACCGATACATGCAAATCAAAAGGGTGTTGCAAGCGACTAAGGCTCCACATCATCAAATACATGGAGCCGCATCAAGGTCGCAATGAAGAGGTCATCCGGCATGTGGGGGCTACCGCAGGGCCACCCCCTCATGAGGGTTGGGACACCTCACACACGCCCGGGAATCACCAATATCTCATTGCTACATCACCGAACCATCAAGTATACGCACTCATCATGATGAAAGGAGTTGAGCCGAGAAACAATCAATTCAAAGGGTAATGAGAAATCCATTTTCCCCGATCCGAGGCATCGAACAAGAGTGGAAGTCGGGAACTACAGACACCACCCCATGCACTGCCTTCCGGAATGAATGAGCTGATGTCGCATGTATGAGGTCTTTTTACCATAGGTGAGGCAATAAAGGATCCCCAACTAATGCATGCGAGAAAATAATAGAGCAACTGAAGCGTACGAACATTAGCTGGAGTGATGATGAAGTGGGGGATACCGAGTAACGAATGGACGAGAAATCCCCTTAGAGCATAAAGGGCATGGATGAGTTGGCAAAGTGATCGACACAATATCATGAGGGATATATAGTGGGGCCGAAGGCCATACAAAGCATATGAGAGAGGGACTACAATGGAAGGATGGAGGACTATGGCCGGATACAAAGGACTCGGATAGACTCCATGAATGTGATGATGACCAACCGCATGCTCAAACAAGGGCGACTCGATGGTGTCGCAATACGCAAAGGTCTAATGGGGACCATAAAAACATGAGTACAACAGGGTATCTCATGACGAAAATCAACACGAACAAGGACAAGTAAGGAGGCAAAGTGGTGCCCCAAGTACAAGTGTTGTAAGCGAGGAAATTCGATTTGGAGGAGAGGAAGAGATCCCTTCGTGGAAAACAGCCAGAAGTATCAAATTACTCAAAACTAACAAAATCCGCAGCCCATGAATGCTGGCCGTACTTTTTGGGGTCCGTCTGCGGACTGTAGCAGGTGTACCGGGCGTGTACCGCGACTCCGTCCCAAGAAATAACTCCGAAAAGTGCGACTCCCGTCGTAGAAAGGGGGTTTCCGTTGTTGTTTTTGGCCAAGATCTCGGGAATTTGCGGATTGAGGGGCATATGCCCCCAAGAATGTTGGGGAAATATGCCAAAATGTATTTAGAAAAAGGGGGATTCTAAACACATTTTAATGATGTGGTGCGCCATTTGTTTTCTTATGTATATGCGCTGAGAAAGGAAATGGAGGATTACCAATCTATTTTAGTACCGCATATATGAATTAAATGGACTTGTTTCCGGTTAAGTATACCTCGGTGTCACTATCCCAAAAAGATTTGGAGATAATGAATCGATGCTCTCCTAGAAAAACCTATAGGCTGGTCAACAACAATGTCTAAGACCGGGTTGTTGGGATGCAAGATGAAGGAATGATAAGCGGGTGGCATCCCTAGAGTGATCGCAAGTGATATGGGACTCTATAGTTCTTTCTAAATGTGGAAAAATAATGGTACTAAAGTTGACACGACTAGATACACTAGGAGAGTTGTGGAGAATTTTCCGGTTCTAATATGGGTGTTCTCTACTCCAAACATTGTTTGGCAATGGCCACAAGGTGTGCGTGGTTCGAACGCATGGGTTCAATGTATGGGAATAGATAAAGTCGTGGGTGGTGATTCTTCCATATACGAAGGCCATCATGATAGAATATGGGGTGACTGTGGAGGAAATACCACTCGACGTGGCGAGATACCGACTCATCATCATGAGAAGAGAGGGTTCATGATGCACATCGTCACAAGGGGTGACAAAAGAGTAAGAAGATGAAGGATCTACCGATGTTGAGCCTGTGGTGATCACTAAAGGGAGGTCAAGAGAAACATCGTGGAAGTCTCCAAAGGGACTTCCACCGAGGGTCTCATGGATGATGATAAAGAGGATGGTGGTAGTAGGTTTACTATTTCGACATCAGGAGGAGGAATGTCAATGGGGGTGGGTAAAGCTTCGAGTCGGCCCGATGCATACCGCGCAAATATGGGGAGAAGTGGATTACTTTGTTCAATCTCTTTACATTCTCGAACAACTCTAAAGAAGCATGATAATGCGTTGTGTGAGGGAAATGGTGGGAATAATGGCCATGGACACCACGCAGCAATGTGCCTTGTTGGTGAGAATAGTATTTGTTCTTGGTCGATCGAGGAATAAGTAAAGAGGGTCTGTGGATCGTAGACTCATGAACGCAACTTTTAACCATGGGGTTTGACACGGGGAAATTCCGAGAAGTATGGGTGGCATGAACGATGGATACTCACACAATGCACAAGGCTTTGCTGCGGAGGAGGGGTAGGGTCGGGCTGGGGTAACCTTGTCTTTGGATGCCCCTTGCGAGCTTTGCCTTTCTTCTTCGGAACCGTCACAACAGAGAAGGGTCCCCGTTGAGGTGTTGGTGGCACCATAAAGAACGAAAGAAGCTAGGAACCGGTTGAACTCGGTGTCAAAGAAAGGTAAGGTTTGGGGTGGACGGTGTAGGGTAGTGGCTGGAGGGTCAAGGTACTCGACGGTATATCCAAGGTCAAATTGGGAGGAGAGGTGGCCATGATGGGAACCGAACAAATCTCCAGAGGGGAAGTAAGGAAAGGTATCTCGACTGTACGTGGTAATGGCCCGGAGGGATGGCTCCAAGATGGTTGAGGCCCGGGTGGAACCACAACCTTATGAGAGGCTCATGGTACTAGCCGTAGGAGAAGGGCTAGAAGGAGGAGGTCCACTGGCCGAGACGAAGGGCTAGGAGTGTTAAAAGAAGCAGAGGTTGAGGTTGAGGTTGTCGATTGGCCGACGGTGGCCACTTAAGGTTAGCCCGAGACACGGAATCATGCAAACATTTGCTAAGCTAGGATCGCAGGACAGGAGGAGGAAGACCAAGGAAGGTTCCAAGCAAGGAGTGAGCCTTGTGAGACGCTTCGGGAGAGACACTGGGTCAAGGAATCGACGGCTTGCTTATCGTCACAAAAGAGATGGTCGACTCGGGAGGTCTCGAGATTTTGGCTCATGATATGTCAATCCGTCAATGATGACTATTTTTCCATTATGAGGAAAAACATCTGCGTGGACCGCTCTAATGGGAAAACAGAGATGGCATATTTCTAATAGCCGTGTGACCATACTCTTTATTCAACACCCTTTTGACTCCTCAAGAATAGAAGTTGTCCCGTCGCCCACTTCCCGCTTGTTTGAATTCGCCATCGCTCTTGGAACTGCACCTGACAATGTTGTTGCCTAGTTTTCTCCAAGTTCGCTTTGTTTTCTCAATGGAAACCTTCAATAATTTTTTGATTTAGATCCTTGTTAAAAATTATTATCTCAATCGAGGGCAAGATATCATTTATAGACTCAATTGTATCCAACCATATGATTTTCGAATTTTCCCATCATGCAAAATTTTTCTAATCCGCAACTCCGTGGCATGTGCGTAGTCTTTTCCTTTTATTTTCTCTTAGCAAAATATTGAGTTGATTCCAATAACCTTTTGATTTCGCCGACTATAGAGAAATTTTTTCCATCGCTTTCGTGCTCGAATACTCTCCCTCAAGAGCCAGTGGGAATGCTGTAGCCGTTGATCATCACAAGGAACTGCTTTGTGGGGATCATGGCTTTAGATACTTCTTTTGGCTGCTTCTCTACCGCATCCTTGATTGATTTATGTCTTTATTTGATCATTTTACCCATCTCATCCTCCATTTTACCGATTGTTCTGTTTGTTTTTCATCAATTAATCAAAGATTTCGCTTTTTGTATCTCATTTTCTTCTATCTCCTTGGCCATAGGTCTTTCACATCGGCATCCGGGCCGTCTCTCAAAGTGCCTATGTTTGCATTATTTTGCCTCACCAAGGTTTGTGCCACTTCTGCTGTTCGAGGGATTGCATTCCGGGTTGTATCACTAATTCCACCATAGATTTTATCCTTGAATATTTGGCCATGTAGGACCTTTCCAACTTTTATTTGTGATCGTGCGTAGGAAAATTAACCTATAGTTTTGGAGAGGTTCATGGTTGTGCTAGTTATGGTGGAGGACATTTCTATTTCTAAATTTTGTATGCATCTCCATTTGGTCTATTCGTGGATTTTATTTGCATTAAACTCAAATTATGTCTTCTTTAATTCGATGCCCTTTGGCCGAGGGAACTTGTGCTTCCAACATGCCATCCTCATTCTTCCCTTCGCAGTGTCAAAGGCCACGTTATCTACTGAGTCGCTTTGTTTTCTTCCAAATTGATTGTAGGTGTTGGTCTTGAGAACCTCATTCCTCTCTCGATCTCCCTAAATGTGTCATGCGTATGTTTTCCTCCCTTGCTTTTGCGCTAGCGCAGATGTGGGAGTTTTCACATTCTATTTTTGGAATGGGATGGTGGCAAAGGATGTGGACAAGATCGGGTCACCACTCCGTCGAAGATGAATCTTGTGAATCACAATCGTGATGGTGGCGCTTTTTGTTGTTTTTCATTTTTTTTTTGGCCGGGCGTCCATAAGCATCCTTTGGCTCTCTTCCTATATTTTATTTTGAACTCTCGTTAGGTCCCTATTACTAGTATAGTCCCTGTTGTTGTTAGTGTAACTTCTTTATTGTTATTATTGTACCCTTGTAACTCCCCATATTGTTATTATTGTGCCCTTAAATCATTATTGTTAGGGTTAATATGATTACATCACAGGACTTCACTAGAATTACATTTGGTGGCCCCATGGACTCCTATATATAGAAAGGAGGTTTTGTATTTGTATCATCCCAAGAATTGTTCATTCATGTAATGTATTGGAGGTTTCCCCATGGCTTATTTCTGAGCAAGTATTGATATCTCTTTTCTTCTATTTTTGGAGTTGGTTTCACAACATTTGGTATCAGAGCTTTAATTTCTAGGGTTTAGTTACCCCAAACAGGTCATCGTGGCATTTTTGCTATAATTTTTTTTCTACGAAGGATCGAAAGTTGAAATTTTGAGAGTATGTAGTCGCAATCCTGAGGAACATCGTCCCAAAATTTCAGATATTGGTTCACAATATTTTTGGAGGTATGATCTGTGGAAGTTAGGGTTTTTTGCAGGCTCCTGAATTTAACCTAAACAGGTCATTTTTGGCATTGACGCTATAAATTTTTGTTCTACGAAGTTTCAAAATCCAAACGTTTTAGAGAGCGGTCGAAATCCCGAGGAACATCGTCGCAAAATTGCAAAGCTTGGTTCGCAATATTTTCGCAGATAGATTCGTGGGAAGTTAGGTATTTTTCAAATTTCGACTTCATTCAAAAGAGGTTATCGTGGCAAAATCTTCATAACTCTCTCTGCACGTGATTGGAATGCTATAAAAGTGGTCGTAATTGCCACGAACCGGTAGCTCGCAGTCTATCACTGTGAGTTGAAGGAGGAAATAATGACGTATGGTAAGTCGTACAAGTTTGCTATACTAAACTAGTCCAGCAATTGGGTCATTGTGGGAGATCGAACATAACTTTGTTTAGCATCCAACCAGTCAGACTCGTGGCATTCGAAAGAAGATTTAGAGGGTTACTTCAGTACAAATTTTAGATATTGAAGATCCAAAATCACAGACAATTTAGAGCCACATTTCCATTCTTTAAAATCAAGAAAAAGGTGTGTATTTTGTTTTTCAAATTGCATGTAAGTCTCGCGAAAAAATCGCCCAGTTGATTCAGGCAGTTTGGCTGAGCATGATTTATCAAGACGGTTCTAAATGCCTCCTAAAATAATTCAACACCCATTAAGCCTTCAGAAGGCTCTACTATGACAAATGAAGATGAAGAAATGCAAAATGAGATATCAAAAGTCCATGAGCAAGTTCACCAAATTTCGCTATCGCAAAGAGCAACAATCAATGAAATGGAAGTTTTGAAGAAAGGCATGGAAACTAAGATGGATGGTTTGAAGAAAGGCATGGAAGATAAGATGAATGGTTTGGAAGCTAAGATGGATGGTTTTGGTTGATAAAAGGTGTTTTTTAAACTCCTAATTATCCTCACATTAATTATCAATCCGGGCAAGTCCTTCTATTTCAAGAGGGAAGCAATAAAGAGGGTCGCTATTTAAATCGAGAGTAGTTTCATAAATTACAAGATAGATCTTTTAAGCAAGATAAATGGATGCAAGAAGTAAATTTAATTGCAATTAAATGAAAACTCAATCCTTTAATGAAATCAATCCTATAGCAAAGCTCAAGTAACAACAATATCGTTGAGGAGTACAAGAGGATAACCCTTCTCTTCGAAACTGATAAATCTAAATCAAATGAATTCTTCAAAGAAAAAAACATTTTCGATATCAATCAGGATCCTAACAACAAGAGTTACCACTGCTACGCTCGATCACATTAAGCAGAAAAATTATCTAAGAAACTCAATCCTAAAGTGGAAGAAACTAAATAAATAACAATATCAGAATTATATAAATGTGGAACTATTCGGTTAACATTGTGAAAATAATGAACAACAAAGGAAATAGAATCAGCGTAAAGTGATAATACTATCAAACCATCACACTTGCAATAATCTGGAATGCATGACACAGATGAAGTAGTGGACTCACCGAAGCCGGCCCTTAGGCCACCAATGCACTACTAGATTACTTTAGATGATGCGAATGAAAATAGCAACTTCAATTAATCATCGAACTGGAGTAGAATTACAATGTAATTTCATTCTTCAACTATACAGTCTGCAATTAAGTTTACAATTTGGAAAAAAAATAGGCGTCCTCATTGTTACACCATTTTTTGGTCATCTAACCTATTATTATTAGATGAACTGGTACACCATAAGACCAATTTTACCCTAAGTAAAATTCTTTCACCATAAAATAACTCATTTGTTTATATTTCCCTGTCATATTTAACCCAAAATATGAACTTAATTAAATAAATCCTTATTTATTTAATTATTCCCTAAGAATAAGTTATTTAAATCATTATTTAAATAATATTCTTAGTTAAATTTGACTAAATCATCCATAAATAATTAAATAAACTATTATTTATTTAATTATATTCTATCACTTCCCTAAATGATAAATAAACCATTTATTTATTTATTATTTATAAATAAAGGAATTGACCCAAGTCAAGAACCCTTTTCCTCCAACAAATATAATAAAATATTCCTAAAGGGTGCTTCTAGAATCTCATTAATAATATTTTATGCATGCACTTCAGTTCTAGGACCGCCCAATATTTTGTTATAAATAGAGGGTTTTCCTCATTCATTAGTCACCTTCATTGCATTAGATCGCCCAGATTTTCTGTCACCATTTTCCATTTTGCTTTGTGAACTCCCATTGAGTTCTATGTTTGTTTTTCCACATCCATAAGAGAGAGAAATTCTAGATCCGAAACACGAGGACTTCCAAGAACCCATCCGCAGACTGAGGTAGAACCGGAAACACTCCTTTCTGAAGTTTTCCTCTCGTGCCCATTCTTTAATATAATGCACTTTTCATACATTCTTCTTGTCTTGTTTATTGGATCTATGAGCTATGTTACGCATTCATAATGTCTTTGAAGCTAGATCTATCTTTATGCAAAGAAACTTTGTAAAGATATTTTGCTACCATTGGCTGATGTTGTGTAGTTACTTGGTATGCGGAAGCAAAGTGATCTTTTACGACGAAAGAGTCATACTAACAATTGGCGACCATTTACGGGTTTTCTTTTGCGACCGCTCGTCGTTTTTTTTTATATATTCTCAGATATCCATTTCTGTTTCAGATCCTAGGGTTTCTCTTTCCATTTTCTTTATTTTTCTATTTTTATGGTGTTTTCACCCTAAACCTCAAACAATCAAATTTTACTCTGCAAAGCTTTGCCTTATTGCGTGGTGTGACCGACATCACCAAGAACTCGAGATGACATTTTTTTTCTAAAAATATGTCTGCAAGGAAACAACCCAAAAACTCGCGAATTGAAAGCGAAAAACAGTCAAAAACAACACCCGACTTTTTTCCCCGAAAATTTTCAGGTTTTGTCTCGAACCTCCGTCGTCTGTTCGACTTCATCTCCACCCATTTAGACCTTTCTTGTTCGTTTTACTCAACTATGGGAATTCAGCCCCGCGTTTCAAGTACCTCCACGAGCCAGGAAGATTTTTAGCCGCTCGTAAGTGTCTAAATTTTCGAGTTTTTAGCCATTTTTTACAGACTGATAATTTTAGATCCCTTTTAAGCTTACCACTTTCCATTTCAAATCACCTCTATAGTTTTTTTATTTTCTTTAGGTCAATTTCCTTTTCCCTACCGCCTTTAGTCAAGCTCTCTCCTCTTTTGCAAGAATTCTGTCTTCCGCTCTCTTTGTCGTTTTCTCAGACTACTTTTAGCAGCATTCTTTGCATCCGACTTCCTCCGACCTTGATCTATCGTCTCTTTAGCGTGTTTGTTTTAGTTTCTTCCCTCTTATCGACTCGTTTTGAGACCTCGCTCCTTTCGGGTTTGCTTGCCGTTTAGTCATACTTTTCCGTTCTTTCGTTGTTATTTAATGTAGCTTTTCCTATTACGAAGCACACTTTTCTTTTTACTTCAAAATGTCTCGTTTAAAAATTAAAATTAACGCACACCACACACCGACCCTAAGTGAAACAGCCTCGGTTAACAATCACTGCACAGTACTTTAAAATCAATTAACACCGTACCCTCTTTTTGCCCTTGTTTCGAATTCGACCTCACTTGGATCTTGCACCTCCCCGCCTTCGTCGGGACTTTCTTCTTCCCGTCACGCTGCAAGGAGTTTGTCCTGCAGACTTCGCTCACCTCAGTTTCCGGATGGTCGACTTCCTCCTTCCCGTCATCGTCAAGTTATCCCTCCCCCGAGTCCGCACTCCGATCACTTTCTAATTATTCGTTCCTCCCCCCACTTCTTGCTCCCCGTTACCTTCACCATGTCCGGTCTGGGGCCCAACGCTAGTGGAAACCCCCGCCCGAATAACGTTTACTATCGACCCGCCGTCAGTGTACTCTCGACCGCTCCCTTGCTCCCCTTCATGTGCCTCGCCCTTCCACAATTTCACCGCTTAATCAATGATCCTGTCCGCCACGATGTTATTTGGCTCTTACTATGCGAACTAAGCTCCTCCAATATTCCCAAGTTCAAAGGCCTTGCCGGAGAGGATCCTCTCCAACTATATCCGATCTTTTCCACATGTGGGTTCCTCCTATCTCCATTACCGATGATTCCATCCATCTTAGATTGTTCCAACGTACGTTTATAGGCAAGGAGCCATGGTATGTTGATCTACCACTTCCTCTCATACCACCTGCTACTGGCTCTCTGTGCTTTTATCTTACTTCCATCTTCCTTCTGCTATGACACTCGTATCGAACTTTTGACTCTTTCCGTCAATCATCTGTGACCCGCCATCCGACCATGTCTAGAATGCAGGGAGAAGAAAGAGCCTGCGTCAATCTCCTCCTACCTTGAAGACCATGCTCCATGGACTGTCTAGATCTCTTGCCAATTTATCTAGAAAGATGTCGCATCGCATTTTCTCAAACTCAAGAAGCCGCCCTCCAAATGGCGTTAAAATATGACCTGACGATGCCGTACAAGTTATGTTTTATAATCGTCTCCCACTCCGATTCCTGCACCAAAGAATGCAAATGCACCGGGCACTCATGCTGTGCAAATGCGTATCATTGCAACACTTCTAATCCTTCCGCTTCGACTCTCCCATGAGCTATGGTTTTCCCCGGGGGAGGGGTACCCACTCGCACTTTCCCTCCCGTGAGGACGCATCCAGATCCGAAATGCCTCCCCTTTCCGTCCAACCCCTATTTACTCACACCGTTACCCAACCTCATTATCATCCATCTCCACCGCCTAGTGCTCCAACCGCCCGCATTAGCACCCTCGCTCCCTTGCCTTTCTCAACCCCCGCAACAATGTCTCCACTACTGGGGAAGGTGTGTATACATGCGTAACATGACTAATCCTTTCCCTCAGAGTAACGCCATGTGGCCACCTCCGAACCACTCCTCAATGCACGAGAATCCACCAACCTCCTCCATCCGGTACCTCCGATTACGATCCTCATGATGAACTCCTCGACCAACCTATAACCACCGACCTGAACTCACACTCCGTCCCCGTCCATACCCCCCAACCTGCCCATCCGTCCCCGAGCATTCTTCTGCTCGACAGAGCTCTTTCACTAATCTCATGGTCCTCGCATATCCCTCCGCCCAAAGCCGAGGTTCATACCAAGATTCTACAGACCCTACACCGAAATGCTCGCTCTCGACAGAGTCGCCCATTCGTTTAGCATAATAGATGAGCCGGCCTAATATTTTGTTTCCATTTCAACGCCGGAACTCCTCCAAGCCGTGCCCCTCCCAGTATTGAAAAGCTCTACCATCCGCTCGGGCGCCGTAGATCCGCGATGACTAACGATTGTTTTCGATGCCCATCATTCGGAGTCTCCTCCTCTTCCCGCTTCCGTAGCTTTCCACCCGCTCAACATCCGAAATGCTACCATTTCCCGGTGCATCATCAAGGGGCATCCACCTCGTGTGATGTCCGCTTCGCCTTGGAAACAATTGATCTCCCGAGCTGGCCCTTCCACAATCACTCTTCGAGCGTGATGGCTACGCCTCTCCTACCTTCATTGGCCTTTCCATAATTTGTCCCCCATCACTATGAAATATCAAGCCAGACGATGTTGAAGTCATCGACGCCCTCTCGGGACATAACATCCTTTCTAGATCGATACACCCATGCCATACCGGCTATCCCATCTGCGGTCCACCTAATATATTTTTCTCACAATGGAAAGATAGTCACCATCAACCATTTGACAGTATCATGAGCCAAAATCCCGTACCTCCCCGAGTCAAATCCAACTCTTCAGGAATTAACAAACAAAATCGCTGATTCTATGACCAAGGTCTCCCCGGCCTACAAAGACTCTTCCTTGCTTGGAACATTCCCCGGTATTCCTCATTCTCCTATCTCTAATCCCGCCAGCGAATGCTTGCATGATGCACCGTACGTGCCAACTTGCCACCGCCCGCCAGCCGACCCCAACCTCGCTCGCCGCAACTCGCTCCTAGCCCTTCACCTCAAACAACCCGTACCTCTCCTTCCGCCCTTCTCCCATCAAGCACACCCATGCGCCTCTCACTCCTCCCCCCCCGGGGGTTGGTTCCACTGTGTCCAACCATCTCGGAGCCGTCCCTCCCGGCCACCCCCCCCCCCCCCCCCCCGCCGGCCGCCCACCATTCCTGGGGCTCCCCCACCAGAGTGCAAGCATGGTACCTCCGTCATGGCTACCCTCTCTTCCTAACCCGACCTCGAGGATTCCCATCCGTACCTCGATCGTCCAAACGCTTACCCCACCTATTAACCGAAACCCATCTTTGTTTCGACCCCGTCCACTGGTCCCCATGACTTCTCCCGCGCATGTTGCTCTCGCCACCCCCAACAGAACCCACTCCCCGTTACACCGCCGGCAGGGCAACCCTCGCGCAGGCACGCGCGCTGCCCCGAAAAACTCGCCCCTCCTTGACCTCCAAAGCATACCCATCCAAAGAAATTGTGGTGATGTTGTCACCATGCCACCCATACCCGTCCCCGAATTGCCTCATCTCAAGCCCATGGTTCCTATCGTGTCTCCTCGCCCACGATCCCTAAGCCTTTTCTCCCTTCCACGACCAAGGACCAAGGACCCCAAGACTATTCACACGACCCACCCCCGTGCTTTGTGTGATCTCCATGGCCATTACACCCACCTTGTCCCCGCCTCAAAGACTTCCGCTCCCCTCTAGCCGCGGTCCGCCAATTTGAGGCCGTTTAACGAGTCCACCTCTCCCCTATTTGCGCGTTTTGCTTCGCGTAACTACTGCATGATCGGCTCTTCCCATCGACATTCCCCTCCCCGATGTCAAGATGACGCAGCCTTCGTCTCATTTTCTCCCCTATCATCATCCATGAGACCTCGGGGAACATTCCCTCCGAACTCTCCCCCCGTTGTTTCGCTTGACCTTCCTTCAAAGAATCACCTTGGGCTCAACATCCAGAGATTCTTTTTATTTTCTCTTACTCTTCTATTACCTCAGGATAATGCGCATATGAACTTCTCATGATGCCGAGTTAGGTAGTTTCTATGCGTCGTGGTCTTTCTTCCACCACTACCCCATCTTCTATCACGATGATGACATTATGGCAGAATCATCTACCCCGATTTATTTCACATCAAAACCATGCATTTGAACCACATACATCTTTAGGCCATTATATCGTTAAACTCAATGTTTGGTATAAGAACGCAGATTTGAGAGACTGTGAGAAGTAATTCTCCACAACTCTCCTAGTGTATCCGGGTCATAAACTCTAGTACCATTATTCTTCCAATAATACTAGAAGAACCTCTAGAAGTCGGATATCACTTCGCATCACTTCTGGATGATACCCTTATCGTTCCTTCATTTTCCATCCAACCTACTTAGACATTGTTACGACCAACCTATAGGTTTTCCGTAGGAGCATCAATTCATTATCTCCAAATCCTCGCTTTCGTATATACACCGTATGCCAACTCCACAAACTTAAAGTCCAGATTCATATATGTAGTACTAAAAGAGATCGGTAATCCTCCATTTCCTTTCTCATACTCGCATAACCATAACACAAACAAACCACGCATCACATCATTAGCCGGTGTTTGCATTCCCCTTATTACATTTTGGCATGACCACAACATGCTCGGGGGCACCTAGGCCCCCAACCATACAAATCCGCATTCACTAAAAAATAGCATCAAACTCTTTCACAAGTCGCACTTTTCGTGTCATTTCGGGATAGGTCGTGAAGCCGCCCGCACCTACTACCTGCCACAAATACAACCTCTAAAAAATGTGACCTGCCTGCCCGGCGAGCTCTGTACCGTACTTTAGCCCTGATACTTCACCAGACCTATCAAGGCCCACGAAGTGTCTATTCACCTCTCTTTCCAAATCGAATTTCCTCACTTACAACACTCGCATCAGCACTACCTGCCTCCCATTTGTCCTCGTTCGTGTTGATTTTTCTTATCATGAGATACCCTATTGTACTCATGTTATTATGGTCCCCTACTGACCTTTTACTGCGGTGGCAAAGACCATCGAGTTGCCCTTGTTTAGAGGCATCCGAAGAGTCATCATCGCATTCATGGAATCTATCCCGAGTCCCTTTATATCCCTGCCAGCCCCTCCATCCTTCATTGCTCATTCTCTCGTGTCGCACATTATGGCCTTCAAATTCCACTCGTCCCCTATCACTCATGATATTGTGGCCGCCGTCGCTAAGCCATTCATGCCCTTTGTGCTCTAACAAGGGAAGTCAGCTCCATCCGCTACTTAGTATTCCTCTCGTTTCATTATCATCATCGTTGTCCTTCCGTTAGTCACTCTACTATTTTCTCCCGTGCCTTAGTTGAGATTCCTCGTTGCCTCACCTATGTAGGACCTACTGCCGACATCAACTCATTTACTCCAACAGTTTGGGGGCAGTTGTACCTTGGTTCGAGCTCTTTTCAAGATGATCGTGATCTATACACTTGATAGTCCAGATGCAGTAGTGCCATCGCATCTCATGTGAGATGTCTCAACCCTCATGAGGGGTGGCCTGTGCAGCTCCTGTTGGCGTCCAATGACTTCATTTCGCCTTGATGTAGCTCCTCCATTTGATGATATCACCAATCCGCTTGCGGCGCCTCTCTCGATTCGCACGCATCGCCCGGGATTTAGAGCCCTTTCCCGCGTGCAGGGGGCATTTGGGTGTATTTGTATCTCATGTACTACCATATTATTGTATAAGTCCTCGACGATTATTCTGTGCATCGCATGTATCTAGGATTCATCATGTTATTTTCTGGCTCATGTTTAGGCCAAGAATTGATTCATTACCGCATTCCGTGGTTTTCCTAGCACCTTATTCTTGTACTTATTGCATTCCATGGTTTTCCGGGGCACCTTATTCTTTTGTACTTTGTCTCGCGGGCATAGGCGTGCCTCCCCCCGCCGCCTTTAATGTACCACTTCATAAACTAGAGACTTGTTGCACCCGTAAGTCTCTACCTCTCGTGGTCTAGTCCTTTAGCACATCGTACAACCTTACATTTCTCTCTCTCTCACTTCCCTCTCGATATCTAGTGATTGAGTTCTTGCCAAACGTATTTTGTCATACGTACCTTGCCCCTAACACTCGTACGTTGGGGGGCACCGTTACACCATTTTTTGGTCATCTAACCTATTATTATTAGATGAACCCAAGTACACCATGTAAGACCAATTTTACCCTAAGTAAAATTTCTTTCACCATATAAAATAACTCATTTGTTTATATTTCCCGGTCATATTTAACCCAAAATAAGGAACTTAATTAAATAAATCCTTATTTATTTAATTATTCCTTAAGAATAAGTTATTTAAATCATTATTTAAATAATATTCTAGTTAAATTTGACTAAATCATCCATAAATAATTAAATAAACCATTATTTATTTAATTATATTCCCTGAATACTTCCTAAAATGATAAATAAACCATTTATTTATTTATTTATAAATAAAGGAATTTACCCAAGTCAAAAACCCTTTTCTCCTCCAACAAATATAATAAAATATTCCTAAAGGGTGCTTCTAGAATTCGATTAATAATATTTTATTCATGCACCGAGTTCTAGACCGCCCCAATATTTTGTTATAAATAGGAGGGCTTTCCCCATTCATTAGTCACCTTCGTCGCATTAGATCACTCTAGATCTTCTCTTGGTCACCATTTTCCATTTTTCTTTGTGAACTCCCATTGAAATTCTATGTTTGTTTTTCCACATCCATAAGAGAGAAATGCTAGATCCGAAACACCGAGGACTTCCAAGAACCCATCCCACCGAGGAGAACCGGAAAACACCTTCTTGTTTTCCTCTGTGTGCCCTGTCATTTAATATAATACAAAATTCTTTCATATACATTCTTGTCTTGTTCATCGATCTATGGAGCTATGTTATTTTTTATCTCGCTTAATGTCTTTTGTGCTTAGATCTAACTTTAATATAAATAAACTTAAAGATATTTTGCAGCCATTTACATGCTAGGGCTACTCTGGTATGCGTAGCTAAAGTGATATTTTACGACGAAAGAATCATACTAACACTTGTCTTCCTACAATCAAGCCTTTTATAGTCGAAAAGGTAAAAAGTAAATAGTAATGCGATCCCTCGCATCGCATCCCGAGGATTTGCAACCAATTTCATCTTTAAGACATTCTTCCTCTATTTCACACCGATCTCATTGATTCATTCTTGGCCTTGTTCAAATCGATTCATTTTTTTCTTTTACTGAGCCGGATTCGTCGTGCTCAACAACATGGAACAACAATCAAAAACCTTGTCCATTTTCCCCGCATAAAGAAGGGTAAACATTAGTTAAATCACAACCGCAATCATTCCTAATTTCTTACCATAATTCCTTAATAGATAGCATTAATAAGACATGAAAGATAATAATTAAGGATAACGAGGATGAACTTAATACTAGCAAATACATACTCATTTCGCAACCAAACATAATCACTTACTCGTTTCATGTCCTCATGAAAATAAGTAATTCGAAGGAGTGCATGGAAGAGTAGGTCGTGAGAAGGGGCATATCAAATATTGGTCCGAACCATGATGTTGAGCTAATAGTGCAAAAGCAAATTTTTCCTCTCCTTCAAGAAATTCATGTGGCCCGGTAACCTTCTGAGGATACCAAACTGTAGGGCTACGAAACTCACAACCTGAATTCAAGAAGGTCCTCTCTTGGAGATGAGGTTTCTATAGGTGATAAAATGGTCTCATCGCTTTAAAATTTAATGAAATGGCTCTCTATCTTGAATGACTACTCTGTACAGAGATCGCCCACCTAAGCTCGATGCAACTGTTACAACTATCTCAATGGATTGAAAATATGACACTCCAGCTTTCAGGCCAATGCCTTTATGAATAGGCCCTAAGACTCAATTACCCCTTCCCGTTTCATCATACTCTTTTGGTTGGCAAGCATTTGCAAAGGATGCTAGGTTCACTTCTATCACAAGACCCAACCCATGCTCTTGTTTTTGGAAGGCGTATGAGATTTGAACCATTTAAATGCTGATTGTACTACAAAATGGAATATATGGCCCAGAACCTAATATCCCCCACGAAAGAGTCGGGGGTTCTTTCCACTCATCCGCTAATACAAGATTGTGCAAGTAAAATTTTATAGAAACTTTTGAACTCTTGCCACCATACGCTTTTCAAAAACATATAAAATCTTTGATTGTGTTTAATTCAATTGGTTTTCCCGCTCTTGTGGCTTTAATTTTTAACAAGAAGTACGTTCTAGCAAAAACAAGGCGTAATTAGTAGCTTTAGAGCCCTACATGCCAACACATTGTAGGTGTATAATTAGTAAGATAGTATATGTGCAAGCTAGGACCTTATTCAATCTGCTTGATTTTCTCTATTTTCTTCTCGCCTTTTGGTATTTGTCGGTGTTCCATTCTATGTTTCATTCATCTCCCGACCCTGGGCTTCGCAATGCTTCGATACTTTTGTCAAAGGCTTTCTCTTTGTTCAATCCGTCTGGCTCTGTTGGTTTGTTTCTCCAGCACTTCTTCCCGAAGATTCAGACAGGATCATTTGTGTTGTGTTGTCTTCACTGGGTGTACTTGCTCATCTTTTCATGAGAGGTCCATGCCTCCATCCGAGTAGCTATCTTTGCACTTTCCATGTCAAGTCCTTTTTTATGATGACTATTGCAGCCCAATTTGGCATCGTTATTCTTTGTCGATGACTAGTTGCATAGGCTCAGCTTGAGTTGCGTTATTGCCTGGGCTTTGTCCTGTTCTTCCCCATCGTAATTTGATTTATTTTTCTAAGCTTCCTGGCTGTTTTTATTTAACTTTTGTTGTTCCTTCCTAATTTTTTTCTAATTCTTGGCTCTCTATAGTTTTTCAAGGAGCCACTACCGGTTACGGTGGCCTCATTAACATTTTCTACCTTTGTGGAGCCCGGTTGCCTTATCCTAGCTCGTCCTAATAGAACCATGTCTCCGGCTGAGACGGCTTCCCGAAGTATCTCTCGTCTCATTTCTTCCTTGGCTTGAGCATTTGCTTTCCAGCTTGGAAGCGGACACCGAATTGGTGTCGTCTGCGTTCGCACTCCTGTGAGATGACATTCTAAGTGTTGCCGCATTACCGGGGAGATTGATCATTTCTTCATTAAAATTGAGTGAAGCACCGCACAGAATTACTCAAGGCTGGCCAGGACCCGGTAAGGTCGAAATCATGCAACAAATCCTCTCGGGGGTCCATGCTTGATGTTGAGGGGAGCCCCGATTAATTTCTTTGTCATCCGAATGTTCTTCTTCTTCATGATTTGATCTGTGAATTTTCACCCCGGTCTTGCGATTCTGCCGCAAGCATTGTTCTCTTATCAAGCTGTGATAATTCTATCGCTGGTTTGCATCGCCTTGAGGTTTTTCGCCACCTCCGCTCCTAACCTCAACCTCAGGACCGCCCCCCCCCCCCCCCCCCCCCCCCCCCCCCCCCAGAGATAACATTTTCCCGAGAATTTCTACCATTCCCTCAGAGCTCAACCTCAACCTTGCGGATCGTTCATAAGCCAGGAGCTGTTGGCGAGAAGTCGTCTCGCGACAAGACCTGTGTTCAAGAGTTGTGGCCAACAAAGGGGTCCTATGTAGGCCCAGGAACACGCCGGCATTTTCACCCTACTCCGGAGAGCAAGGCATCTCACTCCTAGGGCGTGCCGCAACCACATGCAGTATGATGAGATCAATGGCAAGGAACAAACCCGTAAATAATGAAGGACAAAGGCATCCATTACATATACAGAGTTGTATACGCAAGATCACTTACAAGCATTTAGACATTCGCAAATAAAATTTTAAATCAAAGAAACACATTACAAGCACATGAACATCCTATTGAGACAACAACCTTTCCATTGTATTAATCTCTTGGCCAACACATGATTACATGGTACTACGATAGCCTACAAAGTCGATATTGCAGATTTCGGAACGTAAAGGTAGAATAGAGAAGATATGAACCATAGGAAGGACATGCATGACTCTTCCAAGCAGTTTACTCGAGCGTCTTTTCCCTATTCCCGAGCCTCGTAACCTCTTCAAAGATCCCCATTTCAGCCGACCGTTATTTATTCAATTCGCTCGTGGCTATCGCTCCTCCGTGGCTTTATCAGCCCGACTTCTCTCCCGTTATCTACGTGTTCCACTTTCTCGTTCGTTGTGTTTCCTTCCATCTACACTTGTCCCCGTTCTATCTCCGCCCACGACAAGCCCACGCCACCTCGATATTCGTCACTCGGTAGCCGGCGCGTCCTCACAAGTGTGTATTCACTGCAACTCAAAAGGGTCAAAAATTCAAAATGTCTTAGCCAAGATTTCAAAACTAAACAAAAACAAGGGCCCCAACAGGCCTCGACCACAATTCCTTGACTCGTCCCTGAGTCAATAACAAATAACGGTCTCCACTTCCATTGCCCCGCTGGCTCCCGTACTCTGTGCTGTTGTGCCTTCACCCCACACCCTTTCCTGCTGTGCTCCGCCAAGCGGTTGTTCAAACAAGGGCCCCAACTCCGGGACCCTGCAAAGCGCTGTATCTCTAAGCCCAGTGAAGTCCACCACCGCTTGCTGCCATTCCTGCATAAGCAAGTCGGTTTCTTCAGAGATCCGGGTAGCGGCGGCCTCGTCTATAGTCGTCAGGATAGCCCCGAACAGCGTGGCAAGCTGGGCTTCAGCCTTGGCATCCAACTGTTGTATGGAGTCAGCACGGGCTCGGATGGGCGGACGAATTTCCTGAATGACTTGTTTGGCCGCTGCCGAGTCGACCTTAGTCTGTTGCATTTGAATTTCAAGCTCGTCTGCCTGGGCATAGAGCTGATCTAACCGTGTTGGGTCCGCGGTCTCCTGTATTTCACAGGAAATTTGTTGCAGCTGGGCAGAGATAGGCTGTGTCTTGACAGTGAGAGCGAGTGAGCACTCCTGTAGACTTCGCAGAAGGGCAGAAGCCTCGCCCGCAGTGGAATGGAGAGTCGCCTGCATACTAACTGCCTGAGTCTGCTTGGCAGTCACCTGTTCTGAGTGAACATTCTGTGGATCCGGAAGGGTAGGCCGTGCGGCTAACACCGCTTGGAGTTCCTGGTTCTCTCTGCATAGATCAGTGAAAATAGTCTTGAGGTGGTGAGCCTGGATTGCTACACTGTCCTCCGCTATATTGGCCGGAAGTGGGGCATAATGAGCCCTTGCAGCGGGCCATAAGTCGGAGAACGCCTGAGCAGCAACGGTGACCTGGTCCTGTAGGTAGGTCTTCTCCCTAGTCAACTGATTGCGCTATTCAGTAAGCGCCGTGATCTGGTTATGCTGCTCGGTACACCGCTGCTCCAGCTCTGTGTGAATCTATTCGGCCTTTAGGGCCACCCGCTGAATGAGTAGGTACAACTGTGCTGTACTCCATGGTTCTACATTGGTCGTGCTGGGTGCACCCTGCTCCGGCACCCGCTCCTGCGAAGGTTGGCCACTGGCCACTGATCGGGTTGAGGTCTCAGGAGGATGGACCGGCGTCTGCTGCTGCATCAAGGTGGCCATATCGGATTCCAGCTGGTCTTGCTGTGTGGTCTGGTCTGGGGGAGGGTCAGCCGAATCAACCCCAACATTTGCCAGCCGGGTAGATATAGTAGAGGTAGGATCCTGCGGTGTGGCCACGGGGTCAACCGGCGGTACCACGGCTGCAGTACTGGAGGTGACTTCTACCCCGTGGTCACCTCCGAAAAGTTCCCGGATGAGAGGATCTGATATAGTGGCCGACGAGTTGGATGGATTGGAGGAGGTGGCAGGTGGACGGCCGGTGGAGGGAGCGGTGGATGGGGTGAAAGAGGTATGGGGGAGACGAAGGTTGAGGAACTCTGACAGATCGATCAAGGGTTCCTCCGGGATCAACGTTCCTGGGAGTGGAGTGGATGGTGGATCATCGTCGGTAAGATCCACCACTGGATCGGCGACAGCATTGCGGGCCCTCTTGGATGGAGGGGGGTCTGATGAATCGGGTTCTGGGCCCGTTTCACCCATTGGTGTGATGATAGGGGTGGCAGAGGTGAACAGGTTGGTGGGGATGGGAGAAATGAGAGGGGCAGTATTGGAGGGAGCACGAGACCGAACGATCTGAAATTTAGCAAAGGAGGGAAATAAAGGGGCACCACTTGAAGCAACTTGGGTTACCACGTTAAGTCGTCGTACCTGGGCATTGAGGTGTTGTACGATGGGGACCAGCGATTCGGGCAGGTCCGGTGCGGTCTCAGCTGCATCCTGTGGAGGTTCTGCCGCAACCTATGAGGACCCCGTTGCGCCGGTCGCGGCAGGCCGCTGTGCCGGCAGCATCCGCTCAAAGTTATATCGGGTGATCCCGTCGCGGATGTGCTTGGTGACCCCCGGCCACGCAGAGACCTCGTGGTGGAAAGTGTCATCATTCAACTGGAATCTAAGGGGCGCCATGTGGAAGGTGGTGTCTGACATGCAAGTTGGCCGGAGGTAAGTGTGCCTGTGGCTGACCCCAAACCACACCTGCTCACTATACTCATCCAACAGGTGCCTGGGCACCCGTTGCTGGTTAGTCACCACCTCTGTCATCAACCCGTACCACGCCCGGAACGCTTCCGCGTTCACCTGTTTGGTGCTGGGGTCCGAGGACACCTGCCAGGGGGTGTATTTCATCACGAGAGGCTGGCTCGCGGTCGTCTCCGCCGGCATCCGGACAGGAGGAAGGTGGCATTTCCACATGGCGAAAGCTAAAATCAAGTAACCGTAAATGAAACTGGTGGTACGCTTGTAGTTCTCTTTGCAGGCCGCGAAGAGTTCTTTCAGCACAAAAGAGCACCAATTCAACCTGGTGCCCTGGATGCAGTGCTCCGCAATGGAGATTGTATCGAGGGTGCATTCTCCCTTCCTATAGTGCCGCATCGTCTTGCTAGCGATAATTTAGCAAGCGAACCAAATTTCTGGTTTATTGATCAAATCAATTTTGGCACCTTTGCCCACCCGGCGAGTGCCATACTTGGTATACAGGTCTGAGTCACTCGACTTTCGGGCGCGCTTGGAGGATGTCTGTTCGGCAGCGGAGACATCCGCGCCATTCTGAGATAGCCCTGTAAGCCGATGAATGTCTTCGGCATGAATTGGAATTTCCTCATTGAGCCACAGGGACCCGTTCTGTATCCGACTGAGGAGGAACCGGGTCCATTGCAGGGCCGGTCCCGTAGTTCCGAAAACTGGAAGAGTCCTCAAATTCATCAAGGACGACTGTTGTAGGCCCCTAAATTCTGGTTGCATCCGGCTGTTGGAGCTGTTGCCTGGCGTGTAATGATGCTCCATGTAGGTCTGCCAATGGAGGTGGGGGAATTCAGCTGGGTCGGACAGGTTGGCGTCCATACATGCGGCATTGTCATACTTGCCAACTAGCGACTCTATGTGATGGATTCGGCTGTCCAACACTGGTTCAGGGACGGATAAGAGAGCCCTCGGCATCTTTGCGCGGCGCTGGTAAACTTGGAGGATTCTTTTGGAGTTTCCTTCTGGTTGCGGTGTGCTTTCAGGCTGCAACTGCTCTGGAGTCACTGCAATTTCCCAATTGACCTGGTCCGTCATTCTCGAGCGAGTGATCTCCATGCAAGTTATGGCATTCCCTGGCACGAGCGGAGTTGATGAGACTCCATAACGGCAATTAATTCTTGCTATCCTTCGAGCCTACGATAATCGTGCGATCAATCGCATGCCTGTATGTAATCTGACACTTGCTGACGACGTCATGGGAAGATGGGCGAACGCGATGGCTGAGGGAACTGCGGGTGATGGAAAATGATTACGGTACGATTACTGTCTACTTATGGTAATTTATGACGCAAATCTGAGTGATCCTACGGACTGACAAAAGGACTGACGGAAATGACCTGGACTGACACTGGCACGGGGATGGATCCTACGCGAACGACACGCTAGGCTGGCGCTGTGACACGCTGGACTGGTTCGCCCTGACCACAATCGGTTGCGGTGAGGTACCCGCAACTGACCAGTTATTTGACAGACTGCCTATGAACGGAAAAGACTCCCTACGCTCATCCCGGTTGCGGGAGAATTATTCGACTAAGCTACTCTACGGGTTCTCTCAGTTGCGAGAGTTATTGATGAAGAGTGAAAGGGACCTACTCCTGGTAGGGTTTCAGGCGTGCGCCATTCACCCACCCAGGGAGAACTGTACCGTCCAGCTGTGCCAACCGAACGGCTCCTGAGTCGCGGATCTCGATGACAAAGTAGGGTCCGAACCAGTGCATCTGGAGCTTGCCTGGAAACTTCTGGAACCGGCTGTCATATAAGAGAACTTTGCCGCCAACTTGGAAGGCTTTGGTTTTGATGTGGTGGTCGTGCCATGCTTTTTGCCTGGCCTTCTGAACCTTCTGGTGGAATTTCGCCAGGCATCAGGCCTCGTCCAGCTCCTGCAGCTCCTGGAGGCGTTCCCGAAGTGACTCCTCTTCTGAGAATTGAAGAGACGTTGCGATCAAAAGACTGGGTACCATGAACTCGACAGGAATCACAGCTTCTCGGCCATACACCAACTGGAATGGTGTCTGGTTGGTTAAACGTTTCACCATGGTCCGGTAGGCCCACAATGCCACCGGGAGGCGCTCATCCCACTCGTCGCGCTGAGCATTGCAAATTTTAGTCAAGCCCTTTTTGAGAATCTTGTTGAATGCTTCCACAGTACCATTGGCCTGCGGGTGGTATGGGCTGCTTTTATGATGCTGAATCATAAAGGTGTCCAGTAGTGACTTGATCATGGCATTAATGAAATGCGTACCCTGATCGCTGGTCAAGCTCCGTGGGCAGCCAAAGCGGTTGATGATGTGTTCAAAAATGAGCCGGGCAGCGGTCTTTGCCGAGCAGTCGCGTACCGCTGCTGCCTCAGCCCACCGGGTGAGGTAATCCATGGCGGTAATGATGTACCGGGCTTTGGAGTGTCTGGCGACCAGGGCGATGGGACCTACGAAATCAATAGCCCACTTTTCAAACGGCCGCAACACATGCACTGGGTGTAGCGGAAGCTCGTCCCGGTGCGAAGGCCTTCCCGTCCACTGGCAAACATCGCAATGCTTCACATAGGCCTTACAGTCAGCATGTACCGTCGGCCACCACAGTCCAGCTTGGAGCACCTTCCTGGCGGTGGGTTTCGCACCCACATGCCCTCCCGCAACACCATTGTGACATTCCCACATCACTGCTTCCCGTTCGTGGTCAAGAACACACCTGCGCAACACCTCATCAAGGCCCAGTTTGTACAGCTGCCCCGCGATCAATTGGTAGTCGGCCGCCCGGATAACCAGGTGGCGTTTCTGAAGCGGGGTGTAATCCTGAGGGAACTGTCCCATGGTCAGGTAAGTGGCAATGTCAGCTAGGTAGTCTGGTACTGCTTCGACCAGGAAGAGGTCGGCATCTGGCAGCTGATCGTCAAACGATCCTTCATTCTCTCCCGTCTCCAACCTGGATAAATGATCGGGACCAACATTCAACCTGCCGGGCTTGACAATCACCTCAAACGTGAACTCCTGGAAAAGTAGAAGCCAGCGACAGATCCGTCCTTCCAACACAGGCTTATTCACCAGATAATTCAATGCAGAATGGTCCGTGATGAATGTGAATTTTCCGCCCAGAAGATAGTGGCGGAACTTCTAGAGAGAGTACACCATCACCAACGCCTCCCACTCGGTCGTGGTGTAATTCTTCTCCGCATTCGATAACCGACGGCTGGCGAAGTATATGGGGTGGTCAACTGTCGTCTCCCCGGGTTGTGCCAATACAGCTCCAAGTGCAATACCGGACGCATCAATATGCACATGGAACTGCTTATCCCAGTCAGGATGCACAAGTATGGGTGCCGTCGCCAACTTCTCCTTCAAGGTGTCGAGTGCCTTCCTACATTCCACCGTCCACTGGAACACCTCTGACTTCCGCAACAGTTTCTCTAGAGGGGCCGTAATCTTTGCGTAGTTGCGAATAAACCGCCTGTAATACCCTGTGTGCCCGCAACTGCTTCACGGTCTCGGGGGCCTCCATATGGACGATGACCGCGACTTTGGCGGGATCGACGCAGACCCCTTGCTTGCACACCACGTGGCCCAAGAGTGTGCCGAATGGAACTGTAAAAATACATTTCTTCAAGTTCAAGGAAATCTGCAGCTGGCGACACCGGTCAAACATAATACGCAACAGAGAGGCGTGTTTCTTCAACAAACTGTAGACGGTCCAGTCGTCCATGTAGACCTCCAGGAACTTGTGAATGTACTCCCGGAAAGCAGCAATGACAATCCGAGAAAACACAGCCGGTGCGTTCTTCAGACCAAATGGCATAACGTGGTATGCGAATGATCCCCACTCAGTAGTGAATGTCGTCTTTGCTTTGTCTTCCTCGGCAATGCGCACCTGATGGTAATCCGAAAACCCATCAGTGAATGAGTAAGCTTCGTTTCCCGCAACGTGATCTAGGACTTCATCGCTGAAAGGAGTGGGAAATGGGTCGTGGATGCAGGCATTGTTCAGGCTCTGGTAATCTACACAGACACGGATCTCCGCTTTGTCCTTCTTGTTCTGGATGATGATGGGACTCACCCACTCTGATTCTTCTACTGGAAAGATGAGACCTGTAGCCAGCATCTTGTCAATCTCCATCTTGACCTTCTCTTTGATACGTGGGTTCAACCGGTAGGGTCGGTGCTTCACCGGCCTGGCCCCCGGTTTCAACGTGATGCGCATTTCGCCCAGATCCCCCTTGATCCCCTTTAGGTCCGCAACCGAAGACGGGAACAAATCTTCGTATTCTCGGAGGAGGCTGAAAATTTATTTTGTTGTCTCCTCGTCCCAGTAATCTCCCACCGTTGCGAGCTTAGGTTTCTCGTTCGTTCCAATGTTCAGCTTCTTTGTCTTTAGGGGCTGTAAATGGACTCCTTCAGTCGTCGGCTCTTCACTGATGCTCCGCTTGCCTTCCTTTTCGTCAAAATAGAGATGCCTGAGGTCCTCCAGACTATCGTCCTCCGGATCGCCGTCAATCCGGTGGCAAACCAACTTGCGCCTGACCTCAGGTCGTGACACCACCGGGCCCCCATCAGGCTCGGGATGGTGGAAAAACAAGACCTCCTTGACTGCCTGTAGGGCCTGAGACTCCTGCATCGTCTCCCCTTCGAACAAGAAGCACCGCACGAACTTGTCCGCGATGGCCTGCCAAGAGCAAGTGCCCCGTTTCCGCTCTTCCTCCAGGTACCAGGCCTGGGGAATTGTACCTAGGGAGTGGATAAACCTGTGGACCCACAGCTCCTCAGGGTACCGGGTGCTACGCCACTGTTCCTCGCAGGCCCGCAAATGGAGTCGCAGGTCAGAAGTTCCATGATACTTAAGCGTACTGCAGGGTCCTTCGTCCTCTTTGAAGCGTGCTTGCAGAGCATCTACCACGCACTCCCTTCGCAACAGAGTGTTGCGGTGGTTTTTCCACCACCATGCCGACGTTGACTGCAAGGCCACATCCAAAAGTGGTATCCGGCTTTCAGCGGGGACCAGGTCTTCCACCTTGGCAATAAAAGTATTGACTGCTTGCATGTTCGACAATGTGGGATATCCATGGATCTCAGTCCCTACCCATCGGACTTGGGAAATGGAGGCACATCTCCGTGTGGTGGTCTCATACCCCCCTTGCTGCCAGTCTTCCCAAGCAAGGTCGGATCCGAGCTCCGAGCTCTACACACTCCGCCAACTGACAGAGCCAGTCGTGGTCGGGTTGATATAGTCATCCCGCTGTCCTGCGGTCATCTGATAAAGGTGGTCCATCATATGAGCATTCTCCCGATTATCCACGGTTTCCGTATATCGCGGGCCCTGATACGGGTCGAGGGGATGGGTGACCCGTACCTCCCCATCCTCAAAGATCATCAGCTCCTTCTTAAGGTCGATGATAGCATAATTCTCAAAAGCCCAATCAATGCCAAGTAAGGCAGGATAGGGATCCTTGTCGCCCATGATATCAATAACCTCAAAATCGGTGTATGTCTTCACCCCCGCAACGTCGACCTCGATACCCTCGAGCCGGCTGATTGGAAAAATACAATATTGGTTCGCCATCCTGAGTTGGATAGGTGAGTAAGCTAGTCGTGGCCTTCCAAGAGCCTCCCATGTCTTTCGTGGCAGAATGTTGACGTCGGACCCCAGGTCCAACATGGTGTTGCTGATTTGGAACCCTGCGACCTGCGTGTTAAGCCGGGATTCTTTGCCTGTTTGTTGCTTGTTCCGCTTGACACGCTGCACGTATTGAGGGCCAGCATCCGCCGGATCTCTAAGTTCTGTGCGCTCCTGCAGTGCTCCATCCAAAGCATGCTTGAGCTGCTGCTGCAGCGCAGCGTTGTCAACAATCCTGAGGAATAGCCGGAGCCAATCCTCGACCACCGTACCTGCGACGTTCTGCGCACCAGATTCTGGCAGCATGGGCTCCTCCAAACCTCCCTCATTCCGCAACTGGGCGAACGCCTCAACTGCCTCCTGGAAATACTTCTTCTGGACTTCGGGCCTGATCAACTTCTTCAGGGATGCCGGCCGAACCACTAGTGCTGGCTCCTTCCCGTGGGCATCCTCTCCAGTCTTCTTTCTGCCCCTCGTCACTATCGCGATGTTCTGCATGTCGGGGGTTGTGGCCCCTCACGGATCTGAGTTTATCAAATTCGCTCCCCTCTGCCTCTCCTGTTCTTCCCACTTCTTGATGAGCTCCGGACAGTCTTCTGTAGCGTGGGCGTTGACCCGGCACTGGGAACACCAGGGTCATCGCGGAAGGGGACATTCTCGAGCCACATGACCCTCCTGGTCACAGTTGTAACATTTTACCGGACCGCGTCCGCCTGTGCGGCCTCCCCGCATGCCTCCGCCTCTTCCCCTCGGAGCCTCGTTCACCCTGTAGGAGGGACGATCCAGTCGATCCGCAAGTGCGTCGAGCGCCCTGCACTGCTCAGTGTTGTGAGTCGTGGACACACAAAATTCGCAGTATACATTATTCGAGACCGTGGAGTACTTCTGTAATATCGGGCACATTCGAGGAGGATGCCCCAGCGTCCGGCAAATCTCGCAGTACTCTGTGGTGGAGGAACCCGATTGCGGGGGAAACCCCGCGTAAGTCTGTTGCTGCAAGTAGACCCCCAGCGGGTTCATCGCCGCGCCACCCCCTGGTGGTGGACCCCCCTGGATTGCTGCGACCGAGGGTCCTGCTCCTGCGCCGCGCAACCAAGGACACTCGGTTGCTACGTGGCCCTCGACCAGGCAATGAGTACACCAAACATTCGATCGCGCTGGTCTCACTGGCTGAAGCTCCTTAAGCTTTTCAGTCAAGCTTGCAATCTGGTGTTGCAACCTTATCAAAGAAGGATCTTGCGGGGCTGCCCCCCCCCGATATTCCTGGGGGTAGCCCGCCATGGCTTCAATCTTTATGGCCTGCTCCAAAGCGTCCTGCAAATTATCAATCTTCTGCTGAGTGAGAGGGGTTCGTGTCAAGGGGAGCAGAACCTTGATGAACCAGTCCCTCTGGTGGTTTGGATCGATCGGGTAGCTGAGTTTCCCGATCGCGTCCTTGAATCGCCGCATCAAATCCCACGCGGTCTCACCTTCCTTCTGCTTAATTTCCCACAGCTCTGACAGGCCCTGCTGGTCTATCTGGGGAAGCTTGAATTCGCGGACAAAATCCTGCTTCACGTCCGCAATTACAGCTTTAGGATGTGCCTCGGACCACTTGATAAACCATCGTAGAGACCTCTCTCAGAGCATGGTTTGGAATTCTATTAACTTCCTTGCATCTGGCGTCTGGCGAGCCCTCTAGATGGCTTCACACAGGTACCAGTGTTGCTCTACATCATCATTGCCCCGGCCAGAGAACTCTGGATACCGGGTGAAAGATCCAGCCATGTGTACTTGCGGAGAATTGACCAGGATAAAGCCTCCAGGTCCTGGTTGCGTAACGGTCCCACTAGGAAAAATACCACTACTAGTAACGTTGCTGTTACCGGACGTTACTGACACTGATGAACTATTGTATGACCGACTCAATGCTTGTAACTGAATAAAAATATTACTTAAAGGTTGATACAGTACCAGGGGAAGGTCGGGATCCTGGCCATGCAGAAGGTGAGAAGTAGGGCTGCCTGGAGGGGTGGGTGCCGTCTGATCTTGAAACATCCGCTGCATCACGCCGTGCCATTCATCATCAGAACTCTCTTCGGGCTGCATCTTTCCGTTATCTTCGCTAGTCACAATCTCTCTTTCTCGCGTCGCTGGGCTCCCATGCACCCACTGCACTTCCACCGCTGTCCCGTCTTCTTCCCGGGTATCCAAACCCATAGTTCCTGTCCTCTGAGGTGCCTCCTTCTGATTTTTCCTCTCGATCTCTCTTCTCTTCAAATCTCGCATTACCCTTCTTCGCCACCTATCGGCGATCTGTGCCCGCCGATGCGCACGTCGCTCCCGCAACTTGCATGCGGCCTCAACATCCATTCCCCACTCCCCACTCTCACAGTCTACACAGCATCGGTCCCCTCAACCCTTCCCCCAGTACGGGTGGTTTACGCTTCCATACCCGTTTTGTGGAATTCAATCAACCCTTCATCCACCATCAGAGCTTTGATCCACAGCGGAATCTCCTTCAACATCTTCCCTCACAGCCCTGAGTGGAAAATAGCCTCGGCCTTCGAGAAGGATTGGTAGCACTCAGCAACAAACTCCACAGTGTATCCTTCCAACGTGGTCCTTACCCAAAAATCCACTGCGCGGGTTAGTTCAGTGTCTACCCGATGCAGTGCCACCAGGTCTTCGTGCGCCCACCTATGGTTTATCTTCCGCAAGCCTTCTTGGGGCAGCGTCGCTCATAACCTCCGCAACCAATTGTAAAGTTCCGTAGGGAACCTTCCCCAGAAAATTTCGTACGTATCACTGGCTGAGTCAGAGAAAAGAACAAGCTCCTTGATCGCCGCCTCCTTTTTCTTGGTCAACTCTGCTTGCTGAGCAATGAACTGGTCAAGATGATCATCCCACCATTGCCGTATCGCTCCTTCAAAAATCCTCGATACCATGATCTAGATCCCCTCAGAACATGCAGGTCCCAGCAACGGAACCATTTGTTGGCGAGAAGTTAGGTCTTGTGGACAAGACCCAGGTTCAAGAGTTGTGGCCAACAAAGGGGTCCGGTGTAGTCTAGGAACACGCCGGCATTTTCACCCTGCTCTGGAGAGCAGTGCATCTCACCCGAGGCGTGCCACAACCACATGAAGAAGGGGATGAGATCAATGGCAAGGAACAAACCCGCAACTAATGAAGGACAGTGCATCCATTACATATACAGAGTTATATACGCAAGATCACTTAATAAGCATTTATACATTCGCAAATAAAATTTTAAACCAGCATAAACACATTACAAGCACATGAACATCTTATTGAGACAGCAACCTTCCATTGTATTAATCTCTTGGCCGAACACATGATTACATGGCATTCTCGCTTATAGCTTACAAAGCTGATACAGATGGATTTCGGAACAGAAAGGTAGAATAGAGAAGATAAGGAACCATAGGAAGGACATGCATGATTCTTCTGCAACTGCTCTAAGCGTATTTCCCTGTCTCGAGCCTCGCAACCTCTTCAGCATCCTCCTCGTTTCAGCCGGGTGACTGTTATTTATTCACCCGCTCTTGCGGCTATCAGTTCCTCTATGGCTTTACTTCAGCTTCTCCCGGCTTCTCTCCTGTTATCTGCGTGTTCCACTTTCTGTCTTCTACTGTGTTTCCTTCATCTGCACTTGTCCCTGTTCTATCTCCAGCTATCGCATGCTTCTGCGCCACCTTGATAGCTCCGCGACTCCTGGTAGTTGCGGCGTGGTCGCGGTTGCCATGTGTATTCATACCGCAACTCAAAAAGGGGTCAAAATTCAAAATGTCTTAGCCAAGATTTCAAAACTAAACAAAAACAAGGGCCCCAACAGGCATGTCCCTTGAAAGAGGGGTCCTTTTCCTTTTTTGAAACTGGTTAGGTGCAGGCGGGGCTAAACCTCCTTCTGGAGCTAAAAGTAAATCATCCCAGCTTGAATGTTGCTAGGCAAGGTTATGGCTGACTACTAGCCTAATCAAACAGTGATGGCTTACCACAGTTTCTACATGTTGGGACTATCTTAGTCTCTCAGCAGTGTCATGCAATAAAGAGTTTAACAATGTAGGTAAATTAACAAAGCATTTTTGTTTTAAAACTGCTAAAAGTTTTAGTTGACGCGACCTTACCACATCTTTTCACCCGTCGCATGTAATGTAATTCTGCATGATTTTTGCTAGCTCCCCCCATGGTTCTTCAAGAGAGGATGGCTGAATGCCCTTACCCTTTTTAACTAGCTCTTTTCCTTAGTCTCTGAAAAATTCTATAGCGTCCTACAACTTCAACCACTTGCCAGACCACACAAGTCCCTCTGCAAGTAACCCGCATGCTTCTGCTATCACCGCGTCTGATACTGTGATTTTCCTTCCCCTTACCATAGAATGTCCATTCTGTAAATTTCGTAAAAACTTGATGGAAATTTCCTTGCTGGGTGATTGGAATCTTATAAGGAATGTTATCCACCCAGCCTAAACTAAAATTTCCCTGGATGCATCAGAGATAGCCAATATCAATGGTTCTCTACATACTGCTCTTCCTCCCATAGTGTTGTAACTCTACAAACGATAAGTGTAGCAACAAAACACAATGACGCACAGAGCCGAGAAATGGAACAACACATGGTTATATGATGTTTTATACTGTTATTGAGGCTGTTATCGTACCACATGCGCTGCAATCATGGAATGCTATATTATTTTGCACAATCAAATGAGAGAACAACAACACACTCGTAAGTACATTGGGGGTTCCCGCCTCCCTTCAAAATGATAGGTCGTCCTCGATCGCATGAAATGAAAAGGGTAAGGTGCTAGCAGCAAGGTATAGGAGTAATGGTTTGGTAAGGCATGCGTATTAATTACAAGATCATAAAGAGTATGGCGAAGTGAAATCAAGGCTTGTACCGTGAATTCTAAATGATAATCTGTCGTGATGTGATATAATAAAGAAAAAGGGAACAACAACAAAAACACAAGAAATAATACTTTTAATGCCATTATTCCACTTAAACCATTATGATTGACTTTTAAAAATATTCATGCATATAGGTTCAATTGGATGTTAGGACCATAATCTCTCCATAGCAAATATTTATAAGAAAAGAGTATTATAATAATTATTGATCTAAAATAAAGCTTCAATACCATTAGCAGAGCTTCTGCTGCCCGCAGGTATCCATAGCCTCGACAGAGTTGCTTTTTAACCCTTGAGAACCATGGTCCTCTATGTATAACTGGGGAAATTTCTTATGATGTTCTATAGCGGAGACCAATGTGCTGGCTTGGTGACTAGGTGAGCACATTTCCATTCACTGGGAAGTAGCGAGAGTGGTCAGGTCAGCTCGTGATGAGACCTCCTATTTCCAAGGACTTCATTCGTTCATGCATACATTGGATCATATCCCTGGTGTGGTGGCCATAGTGAGAATGCCATTTCGCTTCTTCCTTATGATCATTGTAGGCTGGCTTGTGATGAGACCCCCTATCCTCCCCTGTGGAAAATCATAAAATCATTAGTAAATGTGTATATATATATATATATTCTCCTTTTATTTTATTCTATTTTTATTTTTTAATCCCCATTTTATACATAGAGGGTGGCTCATCACTTCTTAAGATTAGGGATGGCGGAAGAAGTTTGACATATCAATATAAAATAAGAATATACCCATAATCTTATTAATAATATATAGAGAGAGTTATACAGACAAGGGAGAACCAACATGATACAGATAATAAATCAGTTTAATTTAAAGTGGAAATGAAGGCAGTAAAGTAAGATAGATAACTGTGTCTTTTTCTTTTTATGGATCATCACAACGAAATCTTGTTAAAGATGATAATATTCATGGTATTTTCCTGTTCCACTATATCTCCATACATATTGTACCTTTCATGTCATTAAGAGCATCATACAAAGTGAAATTGGGGTGGTTGAGGGATAACAATAGGATGTCCTTCAAAAATATTTACAAAGTTTTGTTCTTTTGAAAGAAAATGGAAAAAGCAATATAAAACAAAGTGTTGTTTCTTAAAGGGAACAACAACTGTTCCCTGTAAGGAACAGAAAAGTGAAATACACACAAACATGTCTGTTCCTTATAGGGAACTGTTGTACAAATCAGCCCCTCCATTCACATTTCGGCCAAAGTCCCCTTTCTCCTCTCTATCGTTGCCCTTCCCCAAGCTGGAAATACTTTGAAAAAGGCAAAAAATCCGCTTTTGAAAATCATATGAGGCCTAGCCCCTTTCTCCACAAGCTCCACGCCTCCTTTCATCCATGTAATCGAACGCTGCACCTAAAGGCGCTTATCGTAGATCACATTTTCATTGGTTAGGCCCATTTTACCCATCGCAAAAGCGCAGTTTCCCGTTCGCGCTATCCCCCGTCATCGCACTTTTCGTTTTTTTGATCTGCGCTCGACCGATCATGCCCATCGCATAGCGCAGAGCGCAGAATCTTGTTGTTCCATTCTTCCCTCCATCGCATTTTCTCCTCTTACGATTTTGCGATATGCGCTCCGGGTCCCACCTCCAAAGCCTTTGCTTCATCGTTTTGTTATGTCGTTCCTTTGTAACTTCCCCAAAAGTTAATCTTCAAAGTCTTCGTACCATCAGCGTTCTTCCGCCATTTTTCGTCATTTTCCTATGTGTCATCCACTTTTCCTCCTTTGTTCACATATTTCGGCTATGGGTCGCATCTCAGTTTTTTTGTTTGAAGTGTCCGCCGAGCGTCATCCCATCATCCTCTCAAATCTATGCCTCCTCTTCAATTAACCTCACTATGTCCCCTATCTCTGTGATTATTTTTATTCAACAGGCTTTTGTTTTTGCACGAAATTGTGGTGGGAACAAAATTGGCGGAAAGGATCCGAGAGTCACTATGATGTGATCTCCATTAAAGAAGGGTACTTCGAACTATAGAACTCTCCAGAGAAAATCAAAAGGGCACATTTGGGCGGATGAAAACATTAATGCAGCAACAGATTATTAATGAAGAAACAATGAATTCACTGTCCAGCTTGAAAAAGGTTTCAAATTTAAATTCAAAATCTGAAGATCGAAAGTACCATGTACAGAAGCAGGCGCCTCAAGGTTTTATTGCCGCAGATCTTCCTCCTCCAGAAAAGAGCCGAATGTTTACATATTTTATTATTTATGTCTTGTATATGAGTGGATTTTCATTTCCAGCTTTCATTTCCAGAAATAAATTGTAAAGTACAGTCATTTATGTTCAGTCATTCATAGCATGGGCGCGAATGTTTTCCTCCATCTGATTCAAAATAAGTCATTAAATGTTTTACATCTACCCCCTCCTCTAGATTTCTCTATCTCTTCTATAAAAGCTAGAAGGAAAGACATTGTAAGGGTTCCAAATTTCTATCAGCAAACTGTGCAGTGAAAAGGCATTTGTATACATTTTGTAATACTTCTATACAAAGGTTCAGAGCCCATAGGGTCTCAGTGAGGAGGAGTTATAACTGTAATGAGGATTCTGGTCTTTGGTATCTCACAGTATGTAATTTCTCTTATGTGTTAATACAATATCTCAGTTCATGCTATTTATCTTCTTGTATCATGTTCTAGAATGCGAGTGGCTCACTAGTTTGCAGTAAGGATTCATCCTTGTTGGTGCCCTTTCTGGAATTAGTCAAGCACTTTAAATAGGCCTAGTCATGATATACTGTTCCATGTTCATCTTTTCCATATTTTCTGCTATATTAGTTACTTGAGGAGGGTGCTTTTAAAACGCCATTGTCATATAAGGATTCATAAATTAATATGCCCTTATGTGGTTCTGTTGTGTATCTGGGTATCAGTCTCATGTTAACTAATATCTTCTTTATGTTTCCTCACTGCACTCACTTCCTGATATTTGATTTCTGTGATATATTATTTGAACTGGCCCTCTTTACAGTAAGTTGTCTCTTAACTGTCTGATGCCTTTGTATTGGAGTTTTACATGATGTTCCTACATTATTCTTATCTTTGTGTCAGCTTCTGAGAGAGTTTGGTCCCATTCAAAACTTATTTCCTTGTTTTACAAGAGATAGTAAGTGAGCTTTTGGATTGACAACCCAAGCTATACGAAGAGCTCCTTACTATATTAAGATGTCCTAGGCACTGGTCTATGGCAACTCTAGACTGTCTCTAGGGGGTGACAAAATTGTCCACAACATCTTTCTGGCGCCGTTGCCGGGGAGCGAATTCAAGAATATCAGTTTCCCTGGGTCTCGACAAATTGTTTTCACTCTCTAATCAGGTGAGCACAGAGAGTTGAAGAGTTGTGTATCTCTCACCTTGGCGACTCCACTGGTCTTTATTTGATAAATTTTATTGGTAGTCCTGGCTTCTCGAAAGCCACATTTGAGGTCAGATACATCTCAGTCGAAAACACCTTACGTGTCTGACCCAGAGAAGATCATTCATAAAAGAGTTTGGAAGGAGAGGAAGTCAGTTTGTGCTGAAAACCCTGAATATTCCATTGAAGATTATCCGCCCTCTTCTTCTCAAGAAGTTAGAACAGAAAATCCTGAGTTTTACTCAGAAACTCCACGTAGAGGAAGTGCCTGGATTGAAGAAGATTCTCATCCTGCTTTCGAGGCTGAAGAAATTAAAGAGGTCACAGAAGTAGTTGCTGTTAACCGTGAGTTATTCCCATCCACACCTCAGGCTTCTGTGCAATATATTCCCATTGTTATTCATACTCCACTTCCTCCTACTCCTCTCCCTTCATTTGTTTCTCAGACTGTTGCTCAGCCCCCACCTCTCCCAATGGCTAATGTTCCTTCTTTTCTATTGAACAAATACGCTCCCTTGGCCTTGCCCCAAGTGCTAAATGATATTGCACAGGATTATCTAAAGATTCTGCCAAGATTTAATGGTGAAAATGAAGTTGATGCTTAGAAACATCTCGAGACCTTCTGCTCTTTTGCAGAAAACTTAAATGTTGAAAATTTGGATGTGGTCTTGAGATTATTTGTGCAGTCTTTGGAGGGTGAAGCCAGAAAATGGTTTAAGACATTGGGAAATAATTCTGTGACCACCTGGGACCAAATGGAGAATAATTTTCTTAGAAAGTGGGGAGAAAAGAAAGATCATGGTCAGCGTCTCACTGAATTTAATACCATGAAGAAGAAACAAAATGAAGGGGTATCAGCGTTCATCAAAAGATTCAACAAGTTATATATGAGCCTGCCTCCTGAAATGAAACCCCATGAAGCTGCTGCCAAGATAATTTTTATAACAGCCTTTGATTTTGACTTTGTATTCTCATTGAGAGAAAGAAAACTTGCCACTTTAGATGATGCGCAATCATATGCGCTGGAATTAGAAGCAAAATTTGCCTCCACTGGGAAACTGAAGGGAAAAATTGAACAAGATACTAGGAGGAGAGGCAAAGAAGAGATTTCTGCTTCTAAAAAAGAAAAAGATTCAGAGAAATTGGATTAAATAAGTAAAATGATAAAGAAGATGGTCAAGCTTGAACTGGAAGCTAAAAATGCAGCTCCCAAGAATTTCTATAATGCTCCAAACAGAGGATATAATACCCAGTATAGAAGGCCGCCTCTCCAGATATTGCCGAGAGAGACAAAGGAACAACAAGACCAGGTACCCCATCCGTTGTACCTGGAAGGACCAGCAGATGACTCCACTGGAGATGCAGCTTATGGATTAGAAGATTCAAATTTGGATTTTTCAAATAATGATGATATGGAATGCCCATTGCAAGATGAAGAAGAAGAAGCAGAGATTGATCATTATTGTAAGCAATTTTCTGATTTCATGGAAGCACAATTCAATGTAAAATATGATCTCAGATCTTCAAGAAAGTGGACCCGAACTCAAGAGCAAGAAGAAGAACCACCTCAGGAAGAAGCATCTGTTCAGAAGGAATCAGCCACAAAGAAAAGTATGGAAAAAGGTAAGAACCCTCTAAATGTTCCCCCGCAGTCTAATATTCAGATTCCTTCTTCTTCAAAAATAGTCAGTCCTCTTAATTTTGAGTCAGTGTCGAAAGAAATTAAGCCTTCAGCCGAAAGTAAGGAATTTAAGGAAGTTAGGTTAGAAAAGCCCCCATCTGCTTTCAATTTGCAAAAAGAACTTGAGAAAATTAAGATTCCTGTCCCACTGACTGAATTATTGAAACAGCCTGTATATCAGTCTCAAGTTACTTCCTTTATACTTCCTCCTGAAACACCAATTGCACCTGATAGTCTAAATCTTCAAGAAGAAAGACCCATGGTAGTCTTTGGCCCACATGTCGAGGAGATAGACTCTTCTACTCCTCCCTTTTACGTATCCCTAGTCATTCATGACCTGCTGTTACACAATTGTATGTTAGATTCTGGGGCTTCCCATAATCTTATGCCTTTGTCTGTCATGGAGCAACTAGGGCTGCAAATTACAAGACCATATAAAGATTTATATTCATTTGATTCCAAAAGAGTTAAATGCTTGGGAATGATTAAATATTTAGTGGTCAATTTGGCCCAAATTCCAGCAAAGAGTGTGGTCATGGACATTGTGGTCGCTGATATACCAGCCCGCTTTGGCATGCTGCTGTCAAGGTCCTGGGGTAAAAAGATTGGGGGATCAATCAAATTGGATTTAACATATGCTATTTTCCCTGTCTTTGGAGGACATGAGAGGAGGTTATACAGGGAGACTAGATTTGTTAAAATGGTAACTAAGGCTAACTGCTCAGAGAACTCTCCAGTTTATAACAAAGAGGGAGACTTCTCATGTTTGATGTTAGAAGAAAATCAAAATTATGCTCATGAGCCCCTTTTTGGTCAAATTCAAGCTGAGCAGCCTAAAGGAGATTAGGAATCAGAAATTTGGACTTTTCATTTTGATGGAGCAAATTCAAGAGAAGGCAATGGGGCTGGGGTGTTATTAATCTCTCCCATGGGAAGATGGGTGCCGTTGTCCTTTAAATTGGAGTATGAGGCTACAAACAACGTAGCCGAATATGAGGCACTATTATTGGGACTGCAGACAGCTAAGAACATGGGCATCCAATATTTAAAAGTTTTGGAGACTCTGAGTTGGTGGTAAGACAGATCAAAAACGAATGTCAAACTAAACACCCACGGTTGAGAGCATAGAGAAATGAAGTATGGGACATGATAGAAAATTTCTTCTCAGCGTTTAACATACAGTTCATGCCCAGGGAGCAAAACAGAATAGCAAATTCTCTTGTCGTAGCTGCCAGTACTTTCCGTCCTCCTCAGAACCCGCTTTTAAGATATGAAGTGGAGGTACGTTACAGACCATCCATTCCAGATAATGTAAAGCACTAGCAGGTATTCGAAGATGATGAACAAATGAAGAGATTCATGGAGACAGTGGGAGAATTCACAAATATAGAAATTGATGATAACGAGGAGGAAGAAGTTGAAAATATTGCAGAAAATAAATGGGAAGAAAAGATAGCAGGAAATAGAGTGCTGCAATTGAAAGGAAACATTATACCTAGAGGGTTGGTGCCTCTAGAAAGATTATTTAACAAAGATGATATTCCATTGCAGCCTAGCAAAGCGATAGAAGAAGATCAAGTGGGAGATTTGAATCTGGGTACTTATGTTGATCCCAAAATTGTAAAATTATCTAAAAGAGTCCCAGAAGAATATAAAGAAAAGTATTTGAAGTTGTTTCAATCTTACAAAGATGTATTTTCTTGGTCCTATCAGGACCTAAAAAATTTTGATGTAAATATAATGCAGCATAAGATTCCATTGAGGGAAGATGTAAAGCCTTATAAGCAGAAGCTCAGACAGATCAACCCTCTGCTGCTTCCCTCTATTGAAAAAGAAATCAAGAAATTACTGAAGGCCAAGATAATTGTGCCATTGAGATACTCAGAATGGATAGCGAACCTTGTTCCTGTTCGAAAGAAGAATGGAGAAATAAGGCTGTGTGTGGATTTCAGGAATTTGAACAGAGCATCTCTCAAAGATAATTATCCACTGCCTAAGATGGACCACATCCTGCAGAAAGTAGTGGGAGCATCCAGAATGTCAATGATGGATGGTTTTTCTGGTTATAATTAGGTGGCCATTTTCCCAGAAGACCAGAAGAAAACTGCATTTACTACGCCATGGGGAACCTTTATGTATGCCAGGATGCCATTCGGATTAATTAACGTAGGAGCTACTTTTCAGAGGGCAATGGACATAGCCTTTGTGGGAGAACAGGACAAGTTTTTGGTGGTTTATCTCGATGATATCACAGTGTTTTCTAAGAATGATGATGAACATATTGAGCATTTAAGAAGAACTTTTGAAAAATGTAGAAGGTATGGCCTATACCTCAATCCTCAAAAGTCCTTATTTGCATTAGATGAGGGAAAACTCTTAGGGCACATTGTAACAAAAGATGGTGTGAAAATAGACCCTAAGAGAGTTGAAGTAATAAACAACATTCCTTTGCCTAGGAATAAAAAGGAAGTACAGGTGTTTTTGGGCCGAATTAATTTCCTAATAAGGTTTATTCCTAACTATGCTGAGATAGTTAGGCATATAACCAATATGCTGAAAAAGGATAGTGAAGTAAAATGGTCCCAGGAGTCTAGAGATGCATTCACAAGGATAAAACAGGCATTTGCTGAAGCTCCTGTGTTAGCTGGACCAGATTACAGTAAGCCATTTATGATTTTTTCATTTGCTTCACCTCATACGATTGCTGGAGTATTATTACAGAAAAATGAAGAGGGATATGAACAGCCTATAGCTTTCTTCAGTCAGGTGCTTTATAACGGTGAATTGAGATATAATATATTGGAGAAACAGGCATATGCCCTGGTAAAGTCCCTTAAAGCCTTTAGAGTGTATGTTTTGCAATCTCATATTACTGCATATGTCCCCACAGCAGCTGTCAAAGACATTCTGGTTCAGGGAGACAGCGAAGGTAGAAGAGGAAGATGGATTGCAAAAATCCAGGAGTATGATTTGGATATAAGGCCTACTAAGTTGATCAAAGGACAGGGACTTTCCAGGATGTTATCTGAATCAAATCATCAAGCTCTGGGCATTAATCTATCCATGATAGCGAATGAAGAGTCTGAAGAAGAAGAACAACAACAAGGGCTGGAGATGGCCACTCAAAAGATACATATGAAATATCTAACTAGTCCTTGGTATAAAGAAATAGCTGAATATCTTTTAACACTTAGCTGTCCTACAGGTTGCGATAAGGTAAAATACAAAGCCGTAAGAATGAAATCACAGAAATATGTAATTGCCAATGGACAGCTCTATTGGAGAGACCCTCTAGGTATATTATTGTTATGCCTCACAGAAAATGAAGTGCAGAAAGTACTGACAGAATTTCATGAAGGAATTTGTGGAGGACATTACAGTTGGAGGGCTACAACACATAAAATATTGAGGGCCGGTTTTTACTGGCCAAAACTGTACTCAGATACTTTTGCTCGGGTCAGATCATGTGACAAGTGCCAAAGATTTGCAGAAAGACAGAAATTAGCAGCTTTTCCCTTGATTCCCATCCATGTAAATGAACCATTTCAGAAATGGGGACTAGATTTCATAGGAGAAATACATCCCCCATCAAGTGGCCAATATAAATGGATACTAACAGCCACGGATTATTTTACGAAATGGGTGGAAGCAATACCTACAAGAAATGCTACAGATGCTGTGATCATGAGGTTTATAGAGGAAAATATCATATCTAGGTTTGGCTGTCCAGCCAGAATTGTAACTGACAATGCGCAGGCTTTCAAGTCTGCCAGGTTTGTAAAGTTCTGTCAAAGGTATAACATTACATTGACTCACTCCACAGCATACTATCCACAGGGGAATGGTTTAGCAGAGTCTTCTAACAAAACCCTGGTAAGGGCTCTGAAGAAAACAATAAGTGAGAATCAGAAGAATTGGGACTCCCAATTAAGATTTGCTTTATGGGCAAATAGGATAACCAGCAAAAGAGCATAAGGGAAGTCACCCTATGAGCTGGTGTATGGGAGAGCTGCTGTGTTTCCTCTGCAATTGGCATTACCAGTGGCGCGCTTTATGCAGGAGAATCAGGAAGAGCCATATGACATGATTAGAAGAATTAATCAGCTGGTAGAATTGGAAGAAACACGCAACCAGGTAAATGAGAGACTGATAGAGTATCAGGAAAAAATGAAGGATATTTTTGATCACCATGAAAAGTATAGGAATTTCCAAGTTGGAGACCTGGTTCTCAGATGGAATGTTTGCAGAGCAGAAAGGGGCAAGCATGCTAAGTTTGATCCGCTGTGGTTTGGCCCATTCAAAATAGTGAACCTAGGGAGAAATAATACTTTCATGTTAGAAAACCTACAAGGTGATCTGCTGGACGCCCCTGTGAATGGAAAATTCCTTAAACATTACTTCCAGTTCTGACTCAGGCAGAACATGCTTGATGTATTTTATGTATATAATGTATGTAAGTGTGATTTCAATTTTGAAATGTAAATAATGTAAATAAGCTGATAAGTTTTGAAAAAAGGCAAAGGGGATTGTAGAGTGAGATTCACGCACAAGAGGGTCTGAGGTATGTGAGTTCTCGGCATGCCCGAGGACGAACATGCCATCCCTAGATGGAGCCGATGTTGTACAAATCAGCCCCTTCATTCACATTTCGGCCAATGTCTCTTCGTTTTTCCTTACCGCTGCCCTTTCCTGCACCGGAAATACATTGAAAAAGGGCTAAAGTCCGCTTTAAAAGGTTATATAAAAGGCCCAGCCCCGTTCTCTCCTAGCTCCGCACCTCCTTTCATCCATATAGCCAAGCACTGCCCCTTAGAGCGTTTAACGCAAGTCACATGATCACGTTATCGCACCTCTCCCTCATCGCACATCAGCCTCATCGCAAAAGCGCAGTTTCCCGATCGCGTTATCTCCCGTCATCACACTTTTCGTTTTTGCGATCTGCGCTCGACGGATCACACCCATCGCATAGCGCAGAGCGCGGAATCTTGTTATTCCATCATTCCCTCCATCGAATTTTCTCCTCTTGCGATTTTGCGATATGCGCTCCGGGTCCCACCCCCAAAGCCTTTGCTACGTTGCTTTGTTATGTCTTCCCTTTGTAACTTCCCCAAAAGTTAATCTTCAAAGTCTTCGTACCATCAGCGTTCTTCCGCCATTTTTCGTCGTTTGCCTACATGTCATCCACTTTTCCTCCATTGTTCACATATTCTGGTTATGTGTCACACCTTAGCGTTTTTTTTTGAAGTCTCCGCCCCGCGTCATTCCATCATCCTCTCATATCTATGCCACCGCTTCCGTTAGCCTCACTTTGTCCACTATCTCTGTAATTAGTTTTATTCAACAGGCTTTTGTTTTTGCAGGAACTTGGTAGTGGGAACCTGTGTTTTTCACTATTTCTGATTTCCCGAGATCGTACAAAGACGTGGGGAAAGAGCATACAAAGCAAAAAAAATCTCTTTTCATGTTTCTGATTTGCCGAGATAGCATGCAGCGCAGAGCAAAGAGCATACACAGAGAAGAGGGTATAGATCCAGCAAATAAATAAAACCTAAAAACCAAAAATAAACAGAGGTAACCGAAATAAGCAGAACTATTAACAAATATAACTGCAAAACAGATGCTTTATACCTCCAGATCTAAACTGTCATAACTTGGGCAGCTGGAAACCTTTTCGCATAAAAAGAAAGACATTCTTCACTGTAACAGACGCTCCGGACACAACAGAGCAGTTCTCCAAGCCCAAAAATGTTTATAAATAGTAGATCTACAAAACGGAATTCGCATGTAGTCAAACCGGCTTCGGATTTTGATCAACAATGGATGAAGGTTAGACCACTTGTTGGGAATCATGATTTTCGTTAAACCAAAACCCGCAGGTGTTAGTCAACGATGGAGATTGATAATTGGTATACATATCCTTTAATCATGAGATCAAGGAGATCGATCCACTCATCCCTAATTGTTCTAAGTAAGACAATTTTTAGTGTGTCAAATCCTAAATGTTGTAATTTTGCCCTCTTAACTTTAAACATCAACCTATTTATTATATCTTCAAGGCTCTAATCTTCTTTTTGATTCATTATAAATATGTCTTCTTTAAGATCATGGTCTTTGTATTTTTCTAGAAATATCTTTTGCATATCATTCCATGACCTTATTGATTTAGTACCTAGAATTATGAACGATTTAAGAGCTCTATCCTTCAATGTTGCAGGAAACAATCTCAATTTTTGAGTGTGTGATAAGTAGCCATAAGATTTAAAAATTATTTCAAATTCACAGAGAAAGGTTTCCGGATCCTCTGACCTCATACCGTGGGAGTTGGGAAGGAAAGATGGAGGGATTCTCTTCATATGCACATTGACATCAGTATCTTGAATGGGAAATCTAAGAGGATGTTCTTCATTGTCATCATCTCCATCCATTTATTATACCTTATTTTCCACCTCTTCTTCTTCTACCTGCAAAAGTGGATGGTGACGTGGTTCTTACTGCACCATGTGATCAAATGTCGGGGTGGGGGAGTTGCTGTTGGAGAAGTTTTTTAATAATTTTTGAATAAGAATGTTAATGAAAGGCAATTTTCTAGTTTGAAATGAAATATGCCTAATGTACTTTTTTTTGTTTTTGTAGAAAGAAAATAAATGAATCAACCAGGGAAGAAAACAATTCATACTTTGACACCTCCCTGGCAATGACGCCAAAAAGTGATGAGCCTCAGTATTGCAACAAGAATGTTGCAACTACTGAGGCTACCAACTTTAATTATCAATTCGGGGTTCGTACAAAATTAAGAGGTATTGAAACTAATTTTAGTGAATGTCATGAAAGCAAAGCCTAAACTAATTGCAGAAATGGAAGTGTTTCTTTGAAAAGAAATTAATCCTAGAAAAGAACAACAATTTGTAAATGAAATCCTAAGAGCATGAATTCAAATAAAAAGGCCTAATCTAATTTGCGAAAATGAATGTCCTAAGTGGTGTTTATTCTTCCTCAATCATGTATTTAGATCGTAGGGGTCATGATTTAAGCCTAAGAGAAAAAAAACCAACTTTTTGGATCAAATATGGTCGAGTTTACACATGCTACAAGAGTGCTACAAGAAACTTGATTTTTGATCCAAGGTGTTCTGTTTTGGAGATAACTCACCAAATGACCAAGTAAATCAAATGAAAATGGTATGGGACAAATTTGGTTAGTAATTATGATGTATTTGGTCTCCATTACAAGTGGAATCACTCCAAAATACCTCTGTTCACATGTAAAAAAAATAACAGAAAATTACTAGTACTCTAAAATCTGGAAATTCAAGAACTAGTGAGCTAGTTAATCTATCAAATTCTTAACCTAATCAAGTGAAAATTCAATTGGGTGATTTTTTTTATTAAATTTAACATTATTATGAAATAATAAAAGTGTAATCAATTCAAATGGATCTCATTAACCCCTTCTAAAAAATAGCAGAAATTTACTACTATTTCGCTACAAGGTATTTCCAGAAATCTTATATTCGTGAACTAGTAACCAAATCTAAGCAACTTAATGATTAAGATGACCTTCTAGAGTTATTCTAAGGATGAATAATGCTTTTGAAACTGTAAAAAAACTTTTAAAATAACTCACTTAAATTTTTTAACTCAATCCTACATCAAGAAAAGAAACAATACTAAATACAGAAATATGCAAAATAGAAATAAGAGATGTATATGAATAAGAAGTGAAAAGAACATAAAGAAATTCTGCAAGAGGGCTCTGAGGCTCCTGGGATGGCCAAAACCAAGGAGGAATCAAAATACTATGGAAGAAACCAATCCTTAGAAGCTAAAAATGGCGCCAATCTTCATTATTGAATCAATCCAAGTACATCCCTGAAGAAAAGAAAGTGGAGCTTCTAGAAAACAAGTTTTCTCCACAATAAGACTAAACAATACATGCCCCTAGAGGCCAATTTGAATTGGTACTTATAAAAAATGATGAGGAAGCATTCTCCTTGAAAGGAGGAAGCTTTCCCCTCCAAAATCCCTCAAATAGTGGATCTGGTTCCCAACACTAGGAGTTTGCAATAAATGACAAGGAACACATTCCTAGATTTTCTCAATCATCGAAGTTCCAAAATATCTCTATAATATCTCAATTATTTCATGATTTTTGTTCATTTATTCTCCAATCTTGATCCTCTAATAGTAGAGAGAAAGTCCCTAAATTATCTCCTTCTCCAAATCTTCATAATTGCGCAAAAATCTCACAATATCCTTCAAAAATAAATAATATTAATCACAAATATGCAATTATCTCTAAACCTTCCTAAGAACATATGAAAGCATAAAAAAATAATATTAAGTGTAGAAGCATAGGTTTAATATATATTTTATGTGCCTAAGAAAGGTTAGATGAGCCTTAATTTATGTCTAATTTAGAGGCCCATCAGCATATGCATGACATATTTAAGTAGTTGTGACAATTAGATGATTGTGACTCAAACATCAGAGTCATTACAAGGTTCATTTTGCTATAAAATTCCACAAAGAAAATTTCCCAAAGACGCAATTTCTAAGTTTATGTTAGAGCTTTCAGACCGTTCATATCCATGGTAACATTTTAGAGCAATGTTCTACGTTCATACAGATCATTGTTTTGTGAAGAAATTAATAAATGACATGGGAAATGAGAATTCAATGTAGAAATAGAACCTGCTTATTGAATGGGGTCTGTAGTCATGAGGAAAGGGTTGTCATTCGCGTACAACAATGGAAATCCTTCATGAATACACTCCTCCTCTCTGCTTATGAATCCACCTCTAGGAAACTTGTATTACTTAAGTTCTCGTGCCATCTTTGGTATCTAAAACCCTTGGCCTGGAACATGCAATGGATATATCAACAATACTCGTAACCCGACATTCAAGAATGGTGGCCCTACAATGTGTTTATCTACGGGAAATAAACTAGACTCCCCAAAGCACACTGCGATCACCTTGGAATTTGATGAACTTGACTCGACTAATTTGACTTCTCCCAGCACGGTCGCTCCTAAGAAAAATATTCAAATATTCGATGATTTATTATGCTCCAATGCCAAACAATGGATTAGTCAACGCAATCACAATATACCTTGAATATTTCTTGGTGTGACTCCACCCAAGGATTAAACCACCGATCTGTTACTGGTACGTCTGGTCACTTTTTTTCAACGTGAAAAATGCTCTGGTTTATATTTAGTACCAGGACATAAAATTTTTAAGGCCATAAGGAAAATCTTACATTCAGTTTACGAAAGTCATGGAGACTTTCCTTCATTTAACTTTCCTTCCAAAAACTATTTACATTAATCAAAACCATCCAATGTTACCATTTATCAAAGGATTACCATTTTCAAAAATACATTCATTTTAATAACCAAAAAAACAAAAATAGACAAAGTCTTCATTCTACAGATCCCTTCCTCCTGTTAATTCTTTTTTTATCATCCTATCCATTGCATAAGATGTACGGTCATCCCAAAGATCTCATATGAAGTTGACTTTCCTAGTTGCGCCAGTGCCATCTACATTGATTAACTCATAATGCATTTGTCTGAAAGTTCCTTCCAGTCCTTTCTTTGAAAGATGATCAGCTAATTCATTTTTCTCCCTATATACATGAGAGAAAGAAATGGCAGAGAAAGTTCTCTTTAAGGCATATATTCTCTCAATCCAGTGAGATAGCATTCCTGGATTTAGAGTGGCCATCTAGTTCATATGATCAATGAGGATTTTAGAATCCCCAAAAACCCATATCTTATCCAAGTATAACTGACAGGCAAACCATAAGAGTCCCCAAAGAGCCATACATTCTGCTTTCATATTTGTTCCACTTCCTCCATTCCAATAGATCTTATAATGACAAGTAGATGAGATCAATAGCCATGCACCACAGCCACAAATTGAGTGTTGGGAGGCCCCATCAAAATAGCCAGTAGGATATTGGATCTCATGTGGGCACAATCTCTTAGATAAATCACAGGGTGGCTTCTGGCATATTTTTAAACTTTCCCATGAGCTATAAATCTGATAAGCAGTCTTTGAAGGGGAGCAGGGCTGTCCCTGAAATAATTTTTGGTTTCTGTTACACCATATATACCAGTGATACAAAATATGGATAGCCTTGTAGTTCTTACCTTTATGCAACCACCACCTGGTGAAGTCCTCCGTTGTTCTACATGCTGGCTGCTGGATATGCAAGAAATCACATAATATTGCCAAGGTTTCCATGGAGAAAGAGCATAGATAGAAAAGATGTTGGTTATCCTCTAATTTTGTTCCACATAGAATGCATAAACGCCGGCCCTACCATCCTTTCTTTTGAAAAATTTTCCATGTCAAGTTCTTATCTCTCCATACTAACCATAAGAAAATAATCATTTTCACCTGTACCTTTCTTTTCCATATGACCCTGAACCAGCTAACAGGTTCTTGTATTAATTTTTTTTTGATCAAGGAAGTTTATATTTCCCTTACTTTTATCCCTTCACTTGGTCTAGAACCTCCCCAAATAACTCTGTCACCCTCCTCAGATCTGCAGAGTCCTAAAGACCTCATGGATTTAGTGTAATCATGCCATTTTTCTTCCCATCTCACATCCATTCCCAATAACGTAATAGATTTCCATCGCGGTGCCTCATGTTCCCAACCATCAATGATCTGCTGCATATAAAAGACCCCCCTCTGGTTAAGGTTTTGTATTAGCTCCATGTTAATATTATGTTGAGAATCAGTCTCCAGCGTAAGTTGACAGCCAACCAAAATTTTGTGCCCATTCCCAAAGTGCCACCTCAGATTTTCCTATATTAATGGCCAAATTTTTCTGAAACCCCTCCATATAGTTGAGCTGCTGCTGCTTTCCTTCCATCCCCATATTATAAAGTCCTCCATTAACGCCTGTCCAAGGTATTTGTTCTGAGCAATCTCGTGCCACATGCCTTTACCATTTAAGCACCGCCATAGAGTTTTGATAAGTAAAGATTTTCTGAACTCATCCAAATCTAAAATACCCCAGCCTCCTTTGTCTTTTGGAATAGCAAGATATTCCCATCTCGCTAAATATATAGGTCTTTTTCCATTCCCACCACCCCAAATGAATCTGGCCATTATCTTCTTTATTTCCTTTAGAATTTTATTAGGGAGAATGTAAAGGTGCGCCCAGAAAACAGTTATTTATTGTAAAACTGCCTGCGTCAGAATCATTCTACCACCCCTAGATAGCCATTTAGCAGACCAAATATGTATCTTCTTCTGAAATTTTCTAATGAGCCACTTCCAATCCTCTGCGAGATAATTCATAGCTTTCAACCTAAATCCCAGATTGGACAACCCATCCTTCAGTGGGGCCTTATTGAAATTGAACATATTAGATAGTTCACTAACTTCCCTATCATCCCCAGCTGCATAATATAAGCATGATTTACCTTCACTTGTCATCATTCTTGAAGCTGCACAAAAAGTATATAAAATTTCTTGCAAAGCCGCCCAACTTTTCCTCTGCAACATTCTAGAGATTGAAATGTCATCTACAAATAAGCTATGAGTTGCCATCATGCGTGGACCGATACTAATACCTTTGAAAATGTCTTGTTCTGCTGCCCTCTTTATTTTTATGCTTAAAGCATCCATCATCAATATAAATAGTAGAGGGGAGAGGGCACATCCCTGTCGGAGTCCTCTGCTTGGGTGAAAAAACTCAGTGGCCGAGCCATTAATAATAATGGCCATAGAGGTGTTGCTGATGCAGCCCATAATCCAAGCGACAACCTCCTGATCCAGCCCAATTTTGAAAAGTATCAGTCTCATGAACAACCATTCGACTCTATCATGTGCCTTGTTTAAATCGATCTTCATCACCACGACTTCCATCTTTTTGCCTTGAATGGTATGGACAATTTCTTGAGTCACTGCAACAGCATCATGTATGCTTCTGTTTTTCAAAAACCCAGTTTGCTCCAACGTTATAAATTTTGAGAAAACAACTTTTAGTCTCTTTGCAATGACTTTTGAAACGATTTTATACATTGTGTTGCATAAGGAGATAGGTCTGAAATCATTGAAGGTTAGATTGCCTTTCTTCTCTGGGATCAGAGCTATGAAGGTAGAGTTTATAGCTCCCATTATCCTTCCTTTAACACGAGCTTCCTCCACCATGTCAGTCAGATCCACGATGAATTCATCATAGAAGTGGAGGAAGAAATCCAGGGTCCACCCATCTGGCCCCGGACTCTTTTCAGCTGCAAAAGACTTTAAGACCATTTTTATCTCTTTAGGTTTTACCTCCTTGTTAAACCTTTGTAATTCTTCAGCATTAAACATTACAGGGAAGTCCTTTATCATCTTTAATTGTGCATCAGTTACCTGGCCCTCTCTTTGCTTATAAAGGGTTCCAAAGTATTCCACAACAACCTTTTTTATCTCTTTATTCAAGCATATAGATTTACCTTGATCCTCAATTTCCCATATTGTGTTTGCTCGCCTCCTCCCTGACGCAAAGTTATGGAAAAACTTGGTATTTTTATCAACAGCTTCCAGCCAAATAACCCGACTTTTAAGCCGCCATGTTCTCTCCTCATTGATTAGGTATGATCGATATTCTATTTCCAAGCTTTTAAGATTCTCCCAAAATTCACTGTCCTGACTTCCTTCCGCCACCTCCCTTAAAATCTTTGTTCTTTCTGCTTGAATGATTTTTATTCTCTCCTTTACTTTAAGCTTTTTCCCTTTTTCCCACTATCGAACCACCTGCTTTAAACCCCTTAAAATGGCGGGGAGATGTTCCATTTTAGACGATCCCTCGGCCCTCTTATGCAGCTTTAAAAAATCCCTAACCATCTTGTTAAACTCCTCATCTTCCAACCAAATTCTTGAACTTGAATGGAAAACCCTCTGGTTTCTCCTCAAAATCCCACACCATAGATATCGGTTTGTGGTCTGATATAGACAGATCCTCTGCATACGCCAAAATCCCCCGCATCATGGATCTCAAGCCCACGCTAATCACGAAACAGTCAATGCGTTTGCCTATGAATTCATTTCCCTTTCTTCCGTTGAACCAGGTAGGGCAGTTTACCTTAAGTGGAGTGTCTACCAGGTCAACATCCAACAATAATTCTCCAATCACATCAGTGAATGGATCCGACCTCCCTTTCAGACCCCATATCTCATTCAGGTGAAAGGTGCAATTGAAATCCCCGCCAATAATTGAATTTCGAAGCCAGAGAAAGCCACAACCCTCCATTTTCTCCCAGAAAGATGACTTATCTGCATATGGAGCATATAAATTCAAAAAGTGGATTCTCTGTTGAAAACCTCAACAGAAGCCTGTAAGCACAACTCCACCAAAAAAACCAAAAGATTTCAATGAAAAACATCACAGATCCCAGAGGGCAGCAAGACCACCCGATAAACAAATTGCATCAGTTGCCACAACGTGCCAATCTAGAAGCATGGTACAAAAGAAAGCAATGGAGCGATTAGCCTCCACCATCGTTTCTTGAATCAGAATGATAGAAGGCAAGGTAGAAAAAACAAATTTTTTTAAAGACAGATACTTCCCATGTCCCCCCAACCCCTAGATATTTAGAGACACAACCTTCATTTTGGAGACCCAGATGAAGGGGTCAGTGCTCTAAGGACTCGGCCAATAGCATGTGAAACAGGGATATCTCGGTAATTCCCGTCTGGAAGACCATCAATCAGACCCGCAATAGAAGCCAATTTCTTTTTCCTCTTCGTTCTATCCTTACCCCAGCGAACGATCACATTCGACCTGGCAGAAGCGCTGATAATAATGGTCGGGGAAGCAGGACCAGTGTTCACCGTAATGGGAACCAAACCCACATCAGGGTTCATCAAGATCAACTCTAATTCACTCCCTATCGAGTTCCGGGGAGAAAGAACTGCATCAGACAGAGGGGGCGAAGATGATAAAGGGGGATGTCCGGGCTCCTGAAAGGAATCAGAAGGAACCCTATTGTCACCGGCTATGGAGGATGACATAGACACACCCTCCCAACCGATGGAAGGAATAACAAGGGCTGGGCGAGACCTCTATGATGAGACTCCCATAGATGAGACACCCTTCTCCGTTCCCACCCCAGAAAGAGGAGTACTGGTTGGAATAACCCCAGCGAAATCGGTACAAGAATTAGGCAAAACATCACTCGCAAGATTAAAGGGCGATGATGAGACAGTAGAAAGTTTCTTACCTGTGAGAGACGGCTGGTCATCAGGACGTTGCTCGCGGACAAGGGTCTCCACGAAAGCCGAAGTCTCCCTCACATATTTCCCCTTCAAATCCCAATGACAAAAGAAATCCTCGTGCCATCTAGAGCATTTCCTCATTAGGTGCCTTGTCTCGTGATAGAGATGGCACCTAAAAGGAATTTGCCAATAATCAATTTGATGTCGATGTACCACCCCGTCCCACATCATATCGATATTTGCGGGCAAACCTCCAGCAAATGGCATCTCAATGAGAACCCAAGCTACCCTTTTATCGAAAGCATCGTGGCATTTTGGGTCGACAGTCACCGATAGCATTGAGAAGCCTGGCATTCCAAAAATTTAGGGGTAGTCCATACATCTTTGCCCATATAATGTGATTCATAGGTGCATTCTTCCTCGGATGAAATTCAACATCCCATTGGTGAAGGGCAAGGAAACATCTGCCTAAAACCCAAGTCCTGCTTAACACCTCCCCGACGTCTTCATCCTTCTCCAAATGAAAACAAAACCCACCCTCCTCCAGTCTGCTGACCTTGGGAATGTATCCTAACATCTTCTCCCACGCCTTCAAGAGCCAGTCCAACATGTTCGTGGAACTATGTTTTTCAAACATCGACCTACCAACAACGGCTCGCTTCGACAGACACTCCACCTGCCCCCACAAAATGTCACTGTTGAAGCTCAACAATCGGCATTCCGCAGAAGGTTTGAACAGCTTCGCCCCAGCAGCAATCAGTTTGGGAGAAGCACTCTGGTTAGGAAAAGAAAAATTTTTACCGCACTGTCCCGGTAGCAAAACCTCCTTTCTCGGACATGAAGCAGGGTTGAACACTCGGTTTGAGCATGTGTTCCATTGGCATGAGGGATGAAGTCTTCTTCCACCACCTTGATGGCATGCAAGAAGGTCTCGTCCAGCAAAGCCTCATCACAAACCCATAAATAATTATTAAGATCTGCCATCACAGAGCCAGCGAGATCAGAGCCTACCCCACAGCGATCCACCAAGATGCCAGGTAAGCAGAAACTACCCCAAAAGAAAAGCGCCCAAACAAAAATCCCATGCCAAATAGGATCCACTCGTAATGTTTTAATCCCACGTCATCCACAAAGAACAAGGCGTAAAGTGTTCCATTAAAGGAGTTGTCTACCGAGCCCGCGTTTTGGCCCGAACGGCAGAAATCCGCCGGAATCCGGTCAACTAAATTTGCAAAAATCAGGTAGTTGCAGTGCTTGGAATCCATTTTTGATAGTGGAAATGGATTCAGCACTATCAAAAACCCCTGGGGCACTCAAAATACTAATGTTTAACAACTATAAACAAGTTTCTGGGCAAATCTTTGCCAGATTTTCTGAAAATCGTGGCCGGAATTTGGGTCAAAACGCGGGCTCTTTAGACTACGCTTTCCATTAAATGCCAAATCAAATTCAATCAAAAACAAAAACTGCACTTGATGACAAGTATCCCAAGTACTCCAATCAGCCTCAATCATTAATATCCTCCATTAATGATCACCAACCCATGAATCCCAAAGTGGACATAGTATAAAGAAGCTAGTTTAAAAACTCCACCACCTCTAAAGGAAAATACCAAGAAAAGTACAAGAGAGTTATGGGAATACCGGCCCAAGAGGATACCCCATATACAACCCACTTCGAGGTACGAAGGTGGTAGGAGACGGCCGCCCCCATAACGCTGTCGTTGTCAGAAGGAACCCCGAACTGTCCCCGTAAAAATAGATTAAGAAAACGGTAGAAAAAACTCCGGTAAGGCAGCCACCGGAAAAGCCGAATGAAAATTTAGAGCCAAACCCATACTCCCCAGAAAAACAATAAAGCTAAAGATCTCAAACCAGCTTTATGTTCCCAGAGAAGCGAGTGACGGATGATAGTTAAAGTAAACAAAATTTATCTAATACAGCAGCAAGTGATACATCCACCAATGTTCCACCATCTCTTGCACACCTGAACCTTGAAGCTCTCACACGGTTTACTAATGAATAAAACTTGATACCAATTCTTAGACACCGGGGTTTGTACTGGTTCCCCACTCTCCAGTCCCTTGTGAACCAGAATCTGGAAATAAAGCCTCTGGCAACTTCCCTTAACATATTTTCCCCGTAGTGACAGTATCTTCAATCTGCCGAGATCATTGATAAGTCACCATAGCCTTCTGCTTCCCTGGTCTACCACTTCACTCTACCCAAAGACCAACGTTACTCTGTAGAACTGGAACTGCATTACTCTGTAGAACTGGAACTACTAGGTCGCGAAAAAAAATTCCAGCCAATGATGTTGTTCGTCGCCTCTGCGGCTTCCTTCTTTATCGCTTACATGGTAGCTGTCTCCATTGTCCAACCTCAATGGCGTCCCATTCATATATTACTGGCTTCCACATGGCGATTTCAAGTGCTATGTGAAGTCGGTCACCCTTCAATTTACAGCACTGATTTAACAGCGAAGCAGCGAAGGAGTCCCGGGCTTTATGCAGATTGCAGCCATTGGTGTCTTCCTGGTGTGCCTGATACGTCCGTCGGTGCCCTTCGACTCCCAACTGTAACTGTTACTTATATGGTAGTTGTTTGTGAATTTAAGTGGCTGCGACAACCTTGATGTTATTGTGACAGAGTACAAAGACCTTGAATCCCCACGAATTTTTGAACAATTGGTAGCCTCAACTAGAGTTAAAGTAATCCCTTCCACTTCCTTTTCAAACCCGCGGGTCTCCTCTAGTCACGCGGCAATCCAATCGCACTGCAACAACTCCACATGTTGTGTGATCAATTGATAATTTGCAGCAGTATCGGTCCTTACTCTGTCTTTATAGAATTAAATCTTGATTCCTCTAGCCACATTACATGTATGCATGTGAGCGTTTTTTTTCAATGTGCACAAGTTAATGTCTGCCACACCAACACGTTCATCTGTAGAATCCACGAGCATGTTATTCATTTGATCAACTTTCCTGCAAATATCATCCCATTCCCACGTCGCGCAATCACAGACATAGACAAGGCGAGCTGAAAATTTTTCGACCCCACCAAGTCGATCTTGCAGAAGTTAGCACTTTAGCCATCCCTCGACGTCGGAGAATCCATGCAGACGTCTTGACTCCAGATTTCACGTGAATTTTTTTTTTCTTCTTTCGGTGGCGTACAATTTGGTTCGACGTCGTTTGGTAAACTAGAAACTCGCCCTGGACCTCCCACCTATGAATTTGGCTCTGCTGCTGAATAATTCAGGCTGCCCACTATTTGACTTGGCGGCTGTGGAAATTTCAATTTCGATCTTCACAATTTTTTTTTCAATGATTCAAACTTGGGGCAGGAAACACAGTGGCAACGCAGTCATTCTCCTAACATATGGAAATACGTGGCCCAAAAGTTGTCCTCAGCTTGATCGGAAGTTGTCATCAGTTGTCCAGAATTGAAGTGCTTGGACCCCACTAATTATTAAAATTCGGCTTTCTGAAAATATACACACGGATCCACTCCTTGCAAATATTTTGTAGTTGGATCCTTCAGAACTTTGACGACATGAAATTTGGATTTGAATTAATTCACGACTTCAATCAAATTATTTAGGCTTGATAGTTTCCATGACCCAATCAAATATTTTTAATAACCACAATATTCGCTCCTTTTAAATTTTAATATGCAGGGCTCACTTATATCATTGTACTGATTTGTTGAACACTTATTATGCCTGCGACAATTTGTAAGAAATTTTGTAGAACATTTCTTAGAGATGCGAAAATTTTACCATCAACATGTAGCTTCATATATTCTAGAACAATCTGCAATTAAAGCCTTCTCGCTGGTAGGAGCACCAGCGCTGATACCACTATAATATCCTGAATGAGATATTCTATCAACCATGCAGAAATTTATCTGAATGAGATATTCTATCAACTATGCAGAAATTTACTCAATCCAAAATTTCACAGTTAAATCAACATTTTATTAACAGAAGATTTCCTTGTAAAATAAAAACAAATAAGTATTGCAATCCCATAACACAATGAACAGGAAAACTCTCAGTTTTTATTATAATGGACAACTGGGGTTACATGCATATATGATCAAAATAGCTGAGATATAAAACTGGCCTCCAATATGATCTACTGCAGTGCACCGACCTCCAAATTGAATTGAAATGACACTCCTATGCTCTTTTGTGAATTTAGGATGAATTCACCAAGGGGAGTATTGAATTGAAATGACACTTCTATGCTCTTTTGTGAATTCAGGACGAATTCACCAAGGGGAGATGGGTACTTGCCTAATCTCTCTCAATCACTTGAGGGTTTCCGTCCTGGGGCTACCAATGGAGAAGAGAACCGGGTTCTCAACCTCACATACAAGAAACAATATCAACTCCAAGATGATATATAATGTCCCTTCCTCCTCCTTTAATAGATCTGATGGAATCCTCTAGAAGCTCTTATTTTATTATTATTTTAATTATGTAACACATTTCCCTTAATTAAAATATTCTTTTTAATGTGGGAAAATTGTCAATTGGCCACCATGCCTCTTCACTTCATTGAAAATCACTCCTAGCCATCCCATCCTATAGATCTTCTCATTTAGGTTCCAATGAGTTCTTACACTAAGGTGTTCTACCGAGAATTCCTCCCGAAATCCCACCTTAGGCATAATAAATTGAGTTAGGCCCATCAATAACTCAATTTTCAAAAAGTTGTCGGAATGTAATGGAACAAGAAGAAAACTGCGTGAATGGTGGAATAAACCAAGAGAATGCCATTGGACCTCATACGAACTCCTCAAAACCTCTCCAAAATCCCCCCTGCCTATGATGCCAAGTTGCACCTATGACGTGTCTGCCCCCAACTCTAAAAGTCCAACCTAGGGAAAATTTTAGGGGCTAATATTCGCAAGTAGGCTAATTTTCCATGCGTTTTCAAAAAACAATATTCGCTAATTTCTATTTTTTCTAAAACTTATTCGCCCATATTTTATAGAATAAAATTGTTTTACCCTAAAAATCGCCAAAATTTTTATATAGAGTCTATATAAAATTATTAGAAATTTGAATAATTTTATAAAAACATTGCCAAACATTTTACAAATTGCATATTATGTAATAGTGAGATTTGCCAAGGTTTCTAAACTTTAAAATATATTTCCATCCTTAAAATTTCCCCTAGGACTCCAACCTAACGTTGTCATAAGGAATACTAGAAGAAGGAAAATTACAATATATAAACATATTACATCCAGTTAGCTTAAAATGAAACCATCATAAATCAAAATCATAAAACACATGTAACCATCATAAACCAAAACCATAGATCACATGCCTAGTTAAAAATTAAGTAAAATAATGATACTTGTTTTTCCATGATTATTTTTCTTCTGCCTTTGTTCTTTTTCCTTTCTGTTCACACACTAAATTTGTTTCCAAACCCGACAAGCACCCAATTCTTTCTCTTTAAGCAACAAGGGTATCTAGAAACCGAACTACCTCCTTGCTCAATATCAGCAATAAGGGTATCCTGATACGAAACCATCTCAACCCTCAATAGAAACAAGTGTATCCCAAGACTAAACTGCATCAACCCTAAATAGTAACAGAAAGGGACAAACAATACCATACTCGTCCATTACATCACATTGTACAAAATATACACATACACAATATACAATGCAACACACACACTTACACTCAATGTACAAAACAACACATACACCTGCACCCGGTGTAAAACACAACACATACACCTACACTTGGTGTATAATGCCACACATACACCTACACTCGTTGTATAACATAATACATATACGTACACACCATGCCATACCATGAATACACATGTTGTGATATAATGACTACACAATACCTGTAACACCATACCAAATATACAAAACACAACATGTACAACATTTACAATATGCCACATGTACAACAATACCACATGTACATGTACACAATACCACCTGTACAAAATGCCACTTGCACAATGTGTACAAAACACAACATGTACATGAAACCACCAGCACAATGTGTGCACAATACCACATATACACTGCACCACTTGTACAATGTGTACACAACACTAGTTGTACGATGTGTAAATAACACCATCTAGAAAACATGTACATAGCACCACATGCAAAGAAAACCACATGCACACAACACCACATGTATAATCATAAACACTACACCATATGTACACAACACCTCATGTACAACTTGTACACTACACCATATGTACATGGCACCGCACATACAACATGTACACTACACCAAATGTACGTAGCACCACATTCACAACATGTACATAGAACTACATATGCAACATGTACTTAGCACTATCGGTATCCAACACCGCATATGGAATCATGCACACAACACTATATATGTAACATGCACACAACATCATATATGCAATATACACACCACATAGTATGTACACAATACTGCATATGCTACATGTACACAACACCAGTACTACACATCCCAAGACCACACTATCATTATCAAGCAACCTTGTTTCTAGTGTCTTATCCATGCTTGTGCCAGGATGCCATATATCACATTTCTTTCATTATGCTAATGTATCCTTCAGCATTACTTGTCCATAACATAAACATAGATATAGTATAATCACATAATATCAATTCATATTCACATGATACTGACCTTGTAGATCTATCAGGGCTACTCTTCCCACTTGATTCTTCATAAACCAGGAACGCCTTCATGTCATTCACCTACATAAACAATCATTCCTCCACAAGAATGATCCTTGACGACCTTGTTAGAAAAATACATACATACATACATATATATACACATATAAACATTAGCATAAAATAATCATGATATTTGATGACCCTGTCCGACAACTTCACACACACACACACACAAATATCTACATGTGAACAATAGCATGCAACAATCCTAATGACTTTGTTAGTCAATGACATACCTACCTACATACATACATACATACACACATGCATATATAAACATCAATCATAATCATAGTCACAACAAAATTACTCGATATTGTAAGGTCTAGGTAAAGAGAACTCCCTTCGTCTATGCACCACATTCACAACATTGAGAACAAAAATTCCCATCATAGCGAAGGCATCTGGTGCCTCAAATCCATTTACTTTACCTTTTATATTGCCTTTCTCATGATTTTCCTGCCACCATCCATTTATACCTATTAGATAAATTATATATATTACAGAGCAATGCAACACATAAAATATGGGGAAACACAAACACAGAAAACATATAAAACAAGAGAGACACAGATATACATGGTTCACCTAATTTGAGCTACGTCCACCCCGAACAACCAATCCTTCCTTTATATTATCCAGCAAAATGAAGAGACACAACCTATAGCAGATTCGTTGTAATATCCTCTGTTCTCTCTCACAATCTCCTTATCTGTTTCTCTCTCTGAGAATAAACATACAATACACAACCACAATACAATACCCTCATACAAAACGAGGGGTTGTCTTCTAGGGCAAAAAACCCTAAATTAAACATAACTTCTACTGTCAGATCATCTGCCTAATGAACAACCTAGGCAGCGTTTAATTACGAGCAGTGTTGTTGCCCCATTAATAATAGGGATCCAACGCTGTGATACAAAATAAAGAAGATAATCAGGCTCCACGGCCAACAACACCAAGGGACTCAACCAATCCAACCCGTTGTCATACTCTTGCCTTCAATTGTCCTTACACATGTACTGAGCTTCATCTGATTCTTAGATTACCTGTTAGGTTTCATTAAGATCTTCTTGAACTCCATAAACATTCCTCTTTCCCAAACCAATCCCCAAGGCCCTCAAAACATAAAAGGTAACAACAAATACAATAAGAAGAAAATCATGGAAACTAATAGCAATAATACACCACAGACAAAATGGTATGGACATACACTAGACATGAACAAAGCCGCAATCAATCACAACAATTCATAAAATACCAAAAGCACAAGACTAGAAAAAAAACACTATGACTCAATCCCTATGGCTTCCCAATACTTCCAACAGAAAGCTCAACCTATGCCTTCTCTAATATTTCTTTGCAGTCTCTTTTCCATGCAATTCCCTATATCATACTGCCACAAACATGTAACTGTCAGAGTATAAATAAATATAAAAATATACCAATTATCTTACCTTGTTGTGCCAAGCACGCTGCCTTGTAACTAAACACACATTTCAACCACATTTTCCAAATATCAAGACATCATATATATATTAATTTGAATTCAACCTTTTCCAAGTCTAAAAACCATGTCATAATCGACAATCAACTCACATTCATCAGTCATAATAAATAATGCTACAACTATCACCTACTGACACTCAAGTACATATCAACTATTCTTAACACATATGTGTTAGTGCAACCATCTCAAACAAGATCCTTCCTTCATGAAATATTATAGATACAAACACATATCATGCAACTATTCAAAAATTAAAGCAATAGATAGATGATATAATAGACACTAAACACTCAAACACCAAATAGATGACATAATCAAACAATCCCTCAATGTATCTCAAGGGAGGCTATCTTCTTTGCATACTCAATCTATATTAGCAAGATATAGCTTCAAAACATATCAACCCAAACATAATTAAGGTCATGATATCCATAATAGTAACTAGTTAACATGTTCACATCATAAACTCATAAACAATTGTCATTCATGCATAAAAATCACATATACACAATAAATATATATTATTAGGGCACAATATCACAAGAATATCAACTCACACATAAATGTCATAACCCTAACAATATGAATAGGCCAATCCAAATTATCATGATATATATAACATCAAGATCCTAAGTACAATGACCATAACCATCATGCATATAACAACAAGTTATTATCCTTCATGACTAACCAGCACAAATACATATGATCACACTAATTAAATAACGTCTATCATACATGTAACCCCAAAAACCATATACTAACATACATGTATAAAACCATAATGCTTATAAAAATCATTAACCTACAGAGTTTCATGACAAACATACAATATTTGTATGGCGATCTTCTCTTATCCCAAAGTCTAGTGTTGCAACCTCGCTCTCATGATCTACATCTCCTGCTCTATCTCAACCAACACATCAACATCATAACATACCAATAGCGTCATAATGACATATCCTTCATACCATAACCTCGTTCATGAAAACATTAACCATGAAAATGCATGCATAACAACATGCATTCAGTCCATTCAGTCTAAGTGTTGAACCATGCTCTGATACCACCCCGTGGTATCAGATATTACCCAAATGGAGCGAAACCATGCTCTTATACCACCTTGTGATATCAGAAATTACCAAAAGAGAGCACAACCATGATATAATACCACATGTAATGAACCTCTACCATCACATCTACCCACTTTAACTAGATTACCCTAGGTAAACATGAGATGAGGGGCAGTTATGATGAAACTCAACCTCTTAGGTGACATTAAGGAAATGGATTTGACAAAACATACCTTACTAACTTCCCTTGGGTGCCTCAGGACCCTCCAAGAGTAACCCAACCAGTCAAAGAGTCCAACCCCTGAGCCAACTTGTTTTTCCCTGAGCTATATCCCTAGTCGCTCCCTTTCCATACCCTCCATGCGACTGGAAACCACCACTCGCTCCCATAGGCATGCATCAGTGCGATTGTGGCCTTTTTTCCCAATGTTGTGCCAACGACTCTAGAATTCAAGCCAATTTTTCAAGGCTAGGGCTAAGACTCTACCCATAAATCCATATAACTTTCATAACTCATAAATTACATTACAACAATGATTATAAACCAAAAATGGAAACCAGGACTAAGACTGACCATCCCCAACCGGGACTGAAATTCCGTTAAACACTTGGTAGATATGCAACCTACAGGTCATGAATGAAATTATGAGCATAAAGGACTGAAAAATCATATGAGACTTAACAATAAGTATCACCACCCTCTCCCAGTAGCTGTCTTAACATCAATTAGGTCTTGCCTCCATTATTCTTTTAGTTACAAGTAATAACATGAAAATATCCATGACTAAAACTAGTCTAATAACCATGCTTATAACCAACATATAAACATGTAAATAACCATAAGATAAAAACTATTAAAGCCACATAATAACAAGTACATTTAATAATGAAAAGCAATAGAACTTAGCTTTCATTAAACGTAGGGAAGAGCTAACCAGGTTTGGGACTTCCACGTACCACCTGAGCATAGTTGAACCAAATATTTCTTTTAGCCAATCACCTCCATGCCATATTCTAGGAATTAATGTGGTATATGATGGGATAAACCAATAAAAAACAACCAAGCTAATCTAGAGGTTAAATCACATCCACCCTCACCTTACCATGATCTCACCTAAACCTGCCTCGAGATCACAAAACCAACTTGAGCTTGGAATGCCTCTAGATTTCTTCACCATCCTTGAGGAATTTTTTGTCTCCAAGTCTCTAGTATTTACTGCAATCCACAACATATCACTATGCCCTAACCGAGATTCCACCCTTAGGATTTACCGTGTATCCTTGCATTATTGGTCAAGGGATTCCTTGACCTTTGGGAATGTTCCCGAGACCACCTCTACCCTGGATTTTGAAACCTTCCGGTAATTCCAAAGTTCAAAACCAAGAACAATCCCATAAAACCATAGCTATTTGGAAATGGAAAGGCAAGGAATAAAACCATTATAAAAACGCGACAAAACCATGCCACCGACAACAAAAGAACCAAATATGAACATGCACATACCATGCTACCAAAACCAGCAAGGAAATCATACATGTAATCTATTACCTATAAGTATTCCTACTGAAGCTTGCTTGATCTTGATCTTCCTTGCTTTATCTTTGATTTACTTTCCTTTCCTTTCCTTGTCCTTCATTTTCTTACTTTTCCTTCTTTTTCCTTTCTTGATCCAAAGATGAAATGCTCCAAGAAAACTCTAAGCATCCAAGAGTGAGAGAGAAATAGAATAGAGAGAGAGCTCCAAAATTGAATCGACAAAAAAACTGTGAATTGATCCTCATAAGAATTTTTATTAATGTGGCCTCTATTTTCTTCATTTTCCATTATTTTCCTTCATTTTCCTCCTCACATGCAACCTGTGACCTTTCACCTTCCTTTTCTCCTAATTTCTTTTATTTTCATAGATAAATGTACCAAAAATACCTTTTTTCCTTTCCCAGGCCTTAGCCATTGCCTTTTTCAATTTCCCCTTAGCCATAAACACATCAAGTGATTCCCACTAGGATATCTTGCCCAACATTTAGCTTGGAATAAGTGTCGACCCTTAACCATGGTCTTATTTTTCATTTATTAACTTTTATTACATGAACTTTTAGCTCAGGTCTGTTAAAGTATAATTTCCCTCCCTCAATAAATTTGTAGTAGGACCCAAGGTTAGGCTATGGTTCATGTTCCCAGAGTCCTTGAGGACCTACTTATTCCTCTTGTGATTTGGTTTTCATTTCCTGTAGCACTTTCTATTTTTTCTGTAGCAAATTTGTTCCTTCCTGCAGCAACTTTGTTTTCTCTTGTAGCATGGAAGTCTGTTCCTTTAGCTGCTTTCCTATGATTTTTATAATGGTGGGTCTCCCTATGAGTGGAAAAGGATTTTTACCCTTGGTTTTAGGGGAGGTGAACTCCTCAATTTTCCCTTCAATAGGTACCAATTATTTTTCTTGGATGGACAACTCATCGATTTTGATTGGGACTATTGAAGGAGGTTGAGGTTTCCCTTGCTTGATCCTGGTGCTCTTTCTCCTCTTGAAGTACAATGGGCCCTTCCTAGGGTGTTTTCTATTCAATTTGGAAGGTGTCCAAGGTGGCAACAACCTCTTGTTCTATGTTCCCTAGTGATAGCCTTAGTTTTTTCTTTCTCTCATTCTCCTCTCTAGGCTTAGAAGATTCCCCATGGGTTTCCTCTTTTTGCTTCTGCTTCCATTTTTGTTCTTTCCTTTCTTCATCCTCTCTTCATTCAGTCTTCTATATCTCCTCTTCTTCTTCAATATTTTCCCCCTCCTCTTCGACCTCTCCTTATTCTTTTTTTTCCCCTCCCACACTACACCTTGGTCTATCTTCATGTTGTGTCACAGAGTGGGCTTGTGTATCAATGAAGGTCTCTCTATCCATGTCCACATAATCAATCTATAAAATAGGTGTTTTGAGGTGGTTCAAGGCATCCATGGTAATGATCCTTATGAGTCCATGGTGGGAAATATATTGGTGCTTCCCTTCCCTTAGTTTCTGGCTCATTTCGATGATGGATTGGAGAAGGAAGTGTGGGAAGTTGAAACTATTTGGAATAGGTAACTATACCTAGAACCTTAACTCATAAAGGACCCTAAATTTATAGGCATACACAATACTCAACCTTCCCTCACAAGATATGTATTTAAAAAATGTTGTAGGAAACTTCATCCTAGGGGTCGGGTAGGCTTTGCCTCCTTACTCCATTCTTGTCTTCAACATGCTCTTCTTTAGGAGTAAGAATATTTTCTTGGCTGTAAAATTTAATGTCCTATATTATTTTCCCCATTGAACTCTTATGGGGATGGTTTTTACTCTACTGATTATCTCTACGTTCAAATGGATGGCAAGTCCCCTAACAATAGTTGTGGTAGTATCTTCTCCTTGGAAATGGTTAGACATGGAAAATTAATGGGTTACCTTATCATCATATCCCTTCAATTGATCAAATAACCCCATCGAATTATTGTAATGAACCTCTCCCCTCACATATACCCACTTTCCTCTTCTTACCCGGGGTAAACATGAGATGAGGGGTAGTTATGACCAGACTCAACCTCCTAGGTGAGCTTAAGGAAATGGAGTCGAAAAAACATACATTACCGACTTCCCTCGGGTACCTCAGGACCCTGTAGGAGTAACCAAACCCCTCCAAGTGTCCATCCCATGAGCCAACTTATTTTTCCTTGAGCTAGAGCCCAGTCGCTCCCTTTCCAAGCCATCCATGTAACTGGAAACCCACATTTTCTCCCATAGGCCTGTATCAGTGTGACTATGGCCTTTTCTGCCCATTTTTGTGCTAGCGACTTCGAAATTTAAACCAATTTTTCAAGGTTGGGTCTAAGCCTCCGCCTAGGAATCCATATAAATTTCAGAACTCATAAAGTACATCAAAACAATGATTATAAACCAAAAACTGAAACCAAGACTAGGCCTAACCATCCCCAACGAAGATTGACATTCTGTCAAACACTTGGTAGATATGCAACCTATAGGTCATGAATGCAAGTATGAGCATAAGGGACTGAAAAATCATATGATATTTAACAAGAAGTATCACCACCCTCTCCTATTATATGTCTTAACATCAATTAGGTCTTACATCCATTATTCTTTCAGTTAAAAGTAATAACATGAAAAGAGCCATGACTAAAACCAATCTTATATCCATGCTTATAACCAACATATAAACATATAAATAACCATACTATAACACCGATTATATCCACATAATAAGAAGTAAATTTACCAATCAAAAGCAAGAGAAATTAGCTTTCATTAAACATGGGCGAGAGCCAACCAAGTTTGAAACTTCCATGTACCACTCGACCATAGACATGGCTGAACCAAATATTTATTTCAGCCAGTCACCCTCGTGCCATATTCCAAGGATGAATGTGGGATCTCATGGGATAAACCAATCCAAAAAAACCAAGGGAATCCAGAGGTGAAACATCCACCTCCACCCTCACCATATCGTGATATCACCTAAACCGACTCCAAGATCACAAAACTAAACTCAGCTTAGAATGCCTCCAGATTCATTCACCATCCTTGAGGATTTTTCTATCTCTAAGTCTATAGGATTTACTGAAATCCACACTGGATCACTAGGCCCTAACTGATACTCTACCCTAAGGATTTACCGTGTATCCCGCCATTTCTAGTCAAGGGATTTCTAGGCCTTTGGGAATGTACTTGAGACGACCTTCGCCCTGGATTCTAAAACCTTCTACAATTCCAAAGTTAAAAATTGAGAACGATCCCATAACACCATGGCTATCTGTAATTGGAAAGGAAAGGATGAAATCCACTTTCAAAACCTAGAAAAAGCCATGCCACAGACAATAAAAGAACCAAATACCAACATGCAGATATCATGCATCTCAAAACCAACTAGGAAATCATACATGTAATCTGTTACCTGCAAGTATTCATGGTGAATCTTGCTTGATCTTTCTCTTCCTTGATTTATCTTTCGTTTCCTTTACTTTCCTTGTCATTCCTTTAGTTTCTTTTCCTTCCTTTGGCTTTCTTGATCCAAAGCTGAAATGCTCCAAGAAAACTCTAAGTGTCTAAGAGTGTGTGAGAGAGAGATCCAAAACTTCACTGACAAAAGGTCTGTGAATTGATCCTCATACACCTTTTTATTAGTGTGGCCTATGTTTTCTTCATTTTCCTCATCACATGCGACCTGTGACCTTTCAAATTCATTTTCTCACAATTTCCTTTGTTTGCATAAGTGAATGTGCCAAAAATACCTTTTTCCTTTCCAAAACTTTAACCATTGTATTTTCCAATTCCCCCTTAGCCATAAACACATCAAGTGATTCCCACTAGGATATCTTTCCCAACATTCACCTTGGAATATGTTTCCCATGACCATGGTCTTATTTATCCTTTATTAACTTTTATTACATAAATGTTTAGCCCTAGTCTATTAAATAACCCTCCCCATTAAGGAACACCATCCTCGGTGTTAAACCACACCTATACGTCAACAAACCACTAAAAAATAAACATAATTCCCATGGAACTTTATAACTTAGCTCGTTGTAGTATTTACAATGAAAAATATACTAAAAACATGCTAATCATAAAATGTACTAGAGATTTATAACACAAATCATTACAGCATTTACAATAACAACCACATACACTTATGTAAACTGTTTATTCAACTAGAAAATAACCATACTGTTCATGGAAATTTATAAATCCATCTCGATATTGTATTCATAATAAAATACACATATATACATATTAACATTTTCTTTAACCAACAAATAAAAGGATATGATGCATGTATCAACAACAAGGGATTCCAGAGGCTCACACCTCCACCCTTAAAGTAATGCCAAGATTCTCCTCCTTTCCAGAAATTCCAATATCCACTGCCAAGGTCAAAGCTGCATCCAAGGTATAATGCTACAATCCTACACCACTTCTCCTGTTAGTGAATAGTTACCGACTCATTGTTCCAGGGAACACTCCTAAATTTCATCTAATTCCATCTGGCAATACTAATGACCAAAGAAAATCCATCCCTGGCCTTCCCTTCTCTGCTACACATCCCCTCAGGAAATCTAGTCACCCCCTTCCGTGCAGTCACTCACCTTCCAAGTTCCTCGGTATCCCCTATCTTTGGCGATCCATCCCTTTACAAGGCTTCCTCGCATCTGATGATAAAAAATCCAAGGCATATACTTGCCTCAAAACCATCATACCGGTCATAGCATGCTCATGGAAATCAATGGAAACTATTAGGTACCAGTGTCCAACAATGGCCCTGCTCCTAAATTCTTTACCAACATACTTCTTCTTGCTCCAATTCCTTTTGTTGCTACTAATTCTTGCAGTCAGTTTCAAACACCCTAGCCAATAATTTCCATGCTTTCCTGTGCCAAGCACATAACTACCATTAGATTCAAAATAGATTGAAATAAATTCACATCATACCTCAACGATGGCTCGTCAATAAGGTACACTTGGAATACCATCTACTTCTTGTAACAACAAGTTAAACTAGCTATTTTCACCAAATCATCATGTATATACATTGTTGGGCTAAGAATGAGGTACGTTTTCACCCTACCTTTACCACGAATTTTTATGCACCTTTATGAATTTTTCCTCATCTTAACAGTAAAGGAAAGGAAGATTAATGTAAAATCAGGAAAAAATGAACTAACTGTAAAAGGGATGTTTAGCAATGGGAAATTGACTTGTTATATATTTATTTACAATGAAACAAAGCAGCTGAATCGATGATAACCAGAAGAGATCTGACAGATAGATACTAATGGAATCATGATAACTCCAATGGGCTGACAGAAGATGGAAAGGAATTTCCATCTCTGAAGAACTCAAACGACATCCACAAGCAGCAGGATCACGTATGGAAAAAACCGTTACCATTGTTGAAATTTCCTTTAAAAGGCCGAAAATGAACAAGTTAGATATCATAGAGAGACTCTCTTCTGTAATAGACGTATCAAGACAGACTTGTCCAGTTCTATCAATGTATTAAATTTGAGCTTAATAAAGGTTTTGGCATTTTTGGATACTCAATCTCTGATTCTTCAGTAGCCGTAGACTTCTGGTGGTTTGGGCCCAGCCCTGGGAGTTTTTGCGCTAATCTCTGTGCTATACATTCAATTACAGAATTTATGCTCAGACGTCTAATACATTTCATGAGATATCATTTAATTGTTCGAATTGTGATGCTTCAACTTTCTCTTTCATTAGAATACCTTGTCATTCATACCTTCTTTCTTACAGTCAATAATTTCATAATTATTTAGATGCTTCCATAATTTATTGATGCTTTATGTATGGTTCATTAGTTTTAGCATGACTGTTGTTCAATTCTGTATATAGCTTATGTTGGATCCTTTTATTATTACTGCAAAGTATCTAGTTGTTAAATGATTTGGAAGGATGTCATCTATTTAATTTAAAAGAGAATTCCATTGCAAAATTAGATAAACAAATTTTGTTCAATTTACTGAAGCTGCTGTTCAATTCAGTAGGACTACTGTTGAATTCATCAATGTGTTGTTCAATTGTAGGTTTCTCTTTTCTACGCTTACTTAGATAAACTAGTTAACATCGTTTTATAATTCCATTTCCCTTTGAATTGATTGAACTTTGAGAATTAGATATCCCTCTTTATGATAACGTAGAGTAGCTTTTCTTTGATATCACTTGCATATAATGTGCTCACACTCTTGAAATAACAAGACTTTCCCTGGGTTGACAATTGAACGAGAAGTATTGAAGTTTCCTGTAATAGTCACCTTTATGACCCAACATTTTTGGCACTGTTTCTGGGGAGAGTGTTTAAGAGTGATGTACTTTATTTCTTATTTCTTTTGCTGTGAGGAATTGGGTATTGAAAACGAGAGGTAGGAACCTACATGCCGGCAAGAAAAATGCTTGCTCTCTAGCCCGCTTCTCAAAAATTGTGCAGAAGCTAGTAGAATAGGTGCTCTTGTTTTATGACTAGAAAGAAAAATATAGAAACAAATCAAAATCATCCACTTAAGTCCACAACACCCAAGGGTCCGGTGATCCTTGGTAGAACAACATATATAGACGAAATCATTAAGAAGGTCGAATCCCAGGCATCCGTAGGACCTAGAACCATTCCTATTCAAATTCCTACTGCACTCCCTCAGGTAGCAGCCTCACCATCTGCATCCCTCACAGTGAAACAGAGGGATTTGAACAAAGCCTTCAGACTACTGACCACGTAAGTATTGATCCTTCGAGAGAGCGAGGTTCTTGTAATTTACAGGAAGGGGAAGGAGAAACCAGCAGTTCAATATATGTAAGAACTCCAGAGCCTAAATCCCCTAAGAGAGTGGTTGAGATAGAGACACTCGGTATCCCAGATCGGGGAAGTGCTGTAAGGCTTCCTCCGTATCCACCTCCTAATTCCACTAAGATTATTCCTTTAGAACAATAAATTCCTGAAGATTATTGGCATATCTTTGATCAAATGGAAAATAATCAAAATCAGAATCAAAGGTAGACATCAACATTTGAATTTCCCATTGTTGATCACGTTGCAAATGCCCTTATGAAATCCATTCCGTTACAAAACATCCCCACCTTCCATGGGTTGACCTCGGAAGTTCCTGATGCATTTTTATTTGAATTCGATGTCTTATGTAGGGGATATGACTACACCACTAACCCTCAGAAACTGAAATTATTTTCCTCTACCTTGAAAGGGACTGCATTACGTTGGTTCATGGGTCTCGGTGGAGGAACCATTAATAAGTGGGACCAGATGAAGAAAAATTTCCTTAATAAATATCAAGATTATAGCTGGACTCGAGAATTAAAAGATGAAATCTTCAATATGTCTGCAAAATACAATGAGACATTAGAAGAGTACGTCGAAAGATTTCAATATAATTTACAAAAGGTCTCCATATACTGCACTATCCAAAGACATCTTAAAAGCAACAATGATTAAGGGAATGAGAGAATAATGGGTTGAAACACTTAACATAATGGGGAAAGGGGACATCTACTAAGAAGAATACGATGATATTATTTTACTGTGTATCAGGTGCTCTCGGGGTAGTACGCAAAGTAGGCCAACTGAGCGAGACTCAGCTACAAGGGATCCTAAGCAGTCCGGTGGCAACGTGACTAGAGCATAATTTGGTAATCTTTTAGAATATTTCAAAACTGACATCTTGGGAACCTTGAAAACACAACTAGACGTCCTATAAGCCAAGCAAGAGCAAGCTATAGTAGAACAAAACTTCGACGTATTTTTCCCACGCTATCAAAAGAAGCACATCCAAGGGGAATGCCCATTAGACATGGTCCATACATGCGCCATTTGCACCAAGGACCATGCTACGAACCATTTCCCTTTGCTTTCGGGGCTGAAGGTAGTTTTTAAAGAAGCAGAAGAAGAGATGAAACCCATATATCTAATGAACCAACATCGACAGTGGAAAACACGACCAGGTATGCCACAAGACCTGCCTTAGTTCTTTTCTCCCCCCCTATTTAACCAGCAAAACCCTGCAACGGCTTGGGATAACCAACCACCTTTCTCTACTTGGCTATCTCAATCATTTCCTATGTCGCCTTGGCCAACACAACCCTCTTTAGGAAACAATTGGCCAATTTTTCCTTTTTCTCCCCCTTATTGGAAAAATAGTCCCTATCAAACCCAATGGCCAACCTCCCCTTCACAAACCACAACTTGGCCTCAGAACTGGCAGTGACCCCTGGGAATGACCAACCTATCGATGGGGACAAGAGTCCAAAATAAACCTACATTACCAGTTCCATACTCAGTATAGCACAACCCTCAGCCTATCATATGGCCTCAATTATCGGCTCAACCCAATCCTAACCCCAACAACAGACTGGTTCAGCTGATTCAGATTGTAGAAAAATCAAACACAGAAACTGAAAATAAGCAATGCAATGAACTAAGGTTGAGATTAGGACATATTATTTCACCAGAAGAAGATACGACCCTGCCACACCTTGAATCTAGAACTCCAACAGAGCCTAGAAAAACAAATATGACTACAAAAATAGAGAAGGGAAAGGAAATAGTTGGTTAGGGGAAGCCTGAAAACCTTAGGATTTCTCCTCCTCCATTCCCTGAAAGATTAACACTACCTAGATTGGTAGTCTCTCTAGATTTTGATATCCTAGGTGAATTAAAAAACCTTTGCATTAAAATTCCTCTTTTGCAGGCCATACAAGACATTCCCATCTATGCCAAGACAATTAAAGAACTGTGTGGAAAGAAGCAGGTGAGGAAAGAAAAAACCGTACCCATTGTTCATGTGGTAGGGGCACTATTTGACTTATTGTTGGGTAAGGAAACACCAATGAAATATGAGGATCCAGGGAACCCCATAGTAACTGTGCAAATCTCTGGTCACTCCTTTCCAAACACATTGGTTGACTTAGGGGTGGCCATTAACATATTAACTACAAGGACCTGCGAAAAGCTAGGACTATCAACTTTAGAACCCACAACTACTTTGCTGGAACTTGCTGACAGATCTGTTATCCAACCAGAAGGAATATTACAAGACATCCTTGTTTCTGTAGACTCATGGGAGTATCCAGTTGACTTTTTAGTTATTAACTGAAAGAGTAGGATGGATAGACACCCCTTGATACTTGGTCGACCTTGGTTGGTGACAACCAATGATTACATAGGCTTCTGGACAGGCATCATGACCATTGCTAGAGGAGATTCCATACAAAATATTATCATTTACCCGCCTACCAAACCTAGCCTACCCTTGATAAAAATTCACAGACATCCACATACATACTGGGAACAAAATATCCGTTCATCACTGACCATAGTTGAAGCTCTTGAATTTAAGGATTAAACTGAAGATGATGTAATCAATAACTTCATGAATCAACCATCTACGCCTGAAAACTTAAAATTCCAAATGCTACAAACAATCCTTGACGATGAACCACAAGAAGATCCCTTGGCAGACCTTGATGATCAACACATACCCACAACTGCTGTACGCAAAAACATACTCATTGAAATTGAGCCAAGTAAAATTTTAAATATCAATGGAAATCTAGATAGTAACCAAAAGAAAAGGCTCATAAAGGTTCTATAGAAGAATCAGGGGGCATTTTCTTGGGACTACCCAGCCATGAAGGGTATAGACCCTCAGCTATGCACTCATCACATCTATATTGACAAGGAGGCTCAGCTTGTTCAACAACCTCAACGAATGCTAAACCCACATCTGAAAGACATTGTAAAAGATGAATTGCAGAAGCTATTGGATGTAAACTTCATTTATCCCGTCTCAGATAGAAAATGGGTCTCTCCCCTAGTAGTCGTTCCTAAGAAAAATGGGAAATGGAGAATTTGTGTAGATTATAGAGAAATGGATAAGGCAACACAGAAGGACCACTTCCCCCTTCCTTTTATTGACCAAGTCCTTGATACATTGGCAGTGAAACGACTCTTTTCCTTTCTTGACAGGTTTAGCGGTTACAATCAAATCCATATAGCCCCCAAAGACCAGGATAAAACAACCTTTACCTACCCATGGGGTACATTTGCCTACAGGGTATTACCATTCGGACTATGTAATGCCCCAAAAACCTTCCAAAGCGCCATACTCGACATTTTTTCTGATTTAATCAATGAGGGACTCGAAATTTACATGGACGAATTTACCCCATATGGAGATGACTTCGATCAAGTGCTAGAAACTCTAGAAAAGGTATTGGAGCGATGTATTATTACTAGATTATGCTTAAGAAATTAAAAATGCCACATGATGATGATCAAAGGAGTAATCTTAGGACACTACATCTCTGCAGCTGGGATATAGGTAGATTTGGAAAAAATAGAAGTAATCCTTTTATTAGCCACACCCTGTACACAAACAGAGGTATGCAGTTTTCTTGGATACGTAAGGTACTATCGCAGGTTTATAAAGAATTTTTCACAGATCACTGCACCCCTGTATGCACTGACTGGAAATGTTGAATTCCATTGGTCTGATAAATGTGACATTGCTTTTACAAATTCGAAGAAACTGGTTTCGATGGCGCCAATCTTACGCAACCCTAATTGGAAGCTACCCTTTCACATTTCTTCAGATGCATATGACACATCAATAGGGGAAATTCTTGGTCAATAAGAAGATAAAAAGCCCTATGCTATTTATTATATTAGAAAAAATCTCACTCTTGCTGAATTAAAATATATAGTGACTGAAAAATAATTCTTGGCTATCATTTATGCTATTAATAAATTCATACATTATATAACTGGCTATCAAGTACTTCTGTATACTGATCACTCTACCATTAAATATCTAGCCAATAAACTAATTACAAATGGGAGAATAACTCGTTGGTTGCTGCTTTTGTAGGAATTTGATATAACCATTAAAGATTGTCTAGGAAAGGAGAACGTGGTTGCAGAATTCCTATCTAGAGTTCCCAAAATAGATGATACACTAGCGGTGGACGATCGGTTTCCTGATGAACATTTGTTCACTTTAGCAGTAAAAACGCCATGGTATGCATATGTAGAAAACTATATAACAGTAGGAAAGTTTCCCAGACATTTAATGACAAGAGAACGGAAGCTGATTGTTCAGCGTAGTGCTAGATTCTCCTGGATCGGTGGATACCTCTTTCACACCGGAGTCGATATGCATATACGCAGATGCATCTGGGAAGACGAGATTTATGACATTCTATGGGCCTATCACGATGAACCTTGTGGTGGCCACTTTCCATATTGTAGAATGGGGCAAAAATTACTGCAAGCGGGTTATTATTGGCCTATGATTTTTAAAGATGCAAAAAAATATGTCCAAGCCTGCGATAGTTGCCAAAGAATGGGTCGCTCGGGACAAGCTGATGAAATGCCACTACAACCACAATTGGTAGTAGAACCATTCGAAATATGGGCACTAGAATTTGTTGGGCCATTTAACCCACCATCAAATCATAAAATCTACATATTGGTTGCCATGGATTACATAACAAAGTGGGTAGAAACAATTACCTTATCAAGAGCTACAGAAGAATCTATGATTAATTTTCTTTTTGAGCTATTTGTGCAATATGGTTTACCACGAGAAGTGATAACCGATGAAAGGGCATAGTTTGTGGGTAATAAAATTATAGCCACCCTGAAGAATTATCATATCATCCATAAAGTCACGTCTCCCTACCACCCACAGGAAAATGGGCAGGTTGAAAGCACCAACAAGGTCCTTGAAGCAATTATTACCAAGACAGTATCAACACATCATCGGGACTGGGCTACTAGAATACCAAAAGCCTTGTGGCCTTATCGCACAACGTGGTGAAACACCACTTGATATTCTCCGTATCATCTGGTATTTGGAAGAGAGCCCATTTTTCCTATTGAGTTCAAGATAAAGACCTTAAGGACAACACAGGAGGTAGGGATGGACTTGATGGAGGCCCATATTAGAAGACTCCAACAAATAAATGAATTAGATGAGATATGACTATTGGCTCTGTAGTGCACTACAATTATCCAACAACAATGAGCTAGGTGGCATGACAACCTCATAGAAAAGAAGACATTTCAGAGGAGATTGGGTGCTTCTCTATGACTGGAGATTCTAAGATTTTCCAGGCAAGTTACAAACAAGGTGGCTTGGCCCATACAAAATTTAGGAAGTACATAACAATGGCACCCTCACCTTGACCACCATAGATGGGTCTGGTTCTACATTTAGAGTTAATGGGCATAGAGTGCACCTGTATCACAAACCCCTTACAAGGGAGTCTTTCTACCAGCAGGTACACAATGATCCTACTATCCAAGTTTTAGCAAAAGGGGGTGATAACCCCACTACTTTAAATACATGAGAGCTTGCTACTTCCTTTTGTAAATATTGTATATAATTTTCCCGAAATTTTTAGTTTCTTATTTTGTTGTACATTATTCATATTCAAAATTGTATCCTTTTCCTTCATCACCCCTTGTGTTTTTACTATTGTTGTTCAAATCTTTGAACGACTATTGTTCAATCCAATTGAACAGTTATTGTTCAATCGGATTGAATAGTCGTGTCGTTTGTGTTTTTATTTTTCTGTTCAAATATTTGAACAATTGCTGTTCAATCCAATTGAACAATTGTTATTCAATCGGATTGAATAACCGTGTTTTTTCATTTTTATTTTTCTGTTCAAATCTTTGAATGGCTATTTTTCAATCCAATTGAACAACTGTTGTTCAATCAGATTGAACAACCATGTTTTTGCATTTTTATTTTGTTGTTCAAATATTTGAATGGTTGTTGTTCAATCCAATTGAACAACTACTGTTCAATTAGATTGAACATCCGTGTTTTGCATTTTTATTTTGTTGTTCAAATCTTTGAACGGCTGTTGTTCAATCAAATTGAATAAATGTTTTTCAATCGAATTGAACAACCGTGTTTTTGCGTGGTTATTTACTATTGTTCAATCGAATTGAACAATTGACTTTTTGTTCTCCCCTCTTTAAGCATGATCCTTCTTTCTTTTTTATCTCTCCTCACAAAAACCACTCCTCATCTTGCACCCCAGCTGTAAAACACATTTATGAGTGGGAATTGGCACCTAGAGAGGAGAAAAGCAGTAATATTACTAATATGATGATCCTTTGAAACTTTAATGGAAATATCTACTTCGGAAGCTGACATGGTACCTCTATTCAATGAAGGGCTAAGACATATCTTGTTCAAACATGTTACCACACAATAAATAGTCTTATAACGGTATATCTTTCTACACTCTTGAGTAGTATTTCCCTGTGACATGAATAAGGAGTATTAATTGTATTGGCATTCTTTTTACTTCTCACACCATCCTTAACTCTTAAGGAGTTAATGAGCCTCCATTCATGTATAAAGAATAAATATTATGTTTGCATGAATTTTTTTTTAGAGAATAGGGGGTCTCATCACGAGCCAACCTACCATGATTATAAGGGTTTAGAAAGTGGCATGCCCACAATGGCCAACACACTATGGTAATGACCTTCTCATAAGCTCCAACTACTTGAAGGATAGGATGTCTCATCACGAGCTGGCCTGATCACTCTGTTACAATCCCAGTGAATGGCACTGTGACTATCTGGCTACCACACCAGCACAGTGGTCTCTTCATAAAACAAAGCAAAATTTCTACTTTTCAAAAAGAATTATTATGTTTATATGCAAATTTTTAAGAGAGAATGGGGGGTCTCATCACGAGCCAACCTACAAGGATCATAAGGGTTTAGCAGGTGACATGCCCATAATGGCCAACACACCAGGGTAATGACCTTCTTAACAGCTTCAACTGCTTGAAGGACATGAGGTCTCATCACGAGTTGGCCTAATCACTCTGTCACAACTCCAGTGAGTGGCACCTTTACTATCTGGCCACAACACCAACATGATGATCTCTCCATAAAATTGGAAAAATATATACTTTTACATAGAGGATTCTGGCTCATTTTTTGGGTTAAAATAGAAACCCTGTTGAGGCTATGAATGGCTGCTGGCAGTAGTGGCTCTGCTTGTGGTATGAGAGAATTTTATAACAATAGAAAATTACTCCTATATATACCTTATTTCTTATTTCCATCCATTTCCAAGATAAATCCACTACTCGAATTAGTGATAATACTATTTTACCACATAAGTAACTATAAATGAACTATGCTTTCATGTTTGAATTACGGGATGATGGCACCAATCATTATCTATCACAGTCATGCTTACATCACACCATACCATTAAATAAGGGCATACTATCATAATAATCGTTGTATGAATTTCTTCCCTTATTCGGTCACTTCCGCATGGGATACACTTATGACAAAATCCAATTCTGACCTTTACACCGCACGGGTTTGTAATTGTTACAATCATTCCTCTTTCCTTGAGCTCCAAGGCCACAGACATTGTTCTTGCGTACAGACTGTGATTACTGATTCCTGACATATTCCCCCATATGCATTCATGATTGATCAAAAATCTATTGTACTTAAGGACGTGGGCGCCCTTATTTTGAGAGAGGGGGTGTAAATATCCATAAATATTAAGCATGTGAATTCCCTGCACAAATTCCATTGGATACATTGATAATACCAAAAGATCATTGCAATCACGATATGAAGTTACCTACATTTACGACAGAAGGCTGCAATTTCTTTTTCTCTTGTATGTAGTGTTTATTGTAACCAATAGGGCCGAAAGGAAACACTGGCAGAAGGAGAAATTAGCTCAAGATAACACATCAACCATGGGAGGGAACTCTCTCTGGAATGAACCTACGAGCTTCCCAATCTCAGATGCAGCTCGCACCATTCTTTAGCAAGCTGGCTGGCTACCATACTTACACAAATTTCAAGGGTTTGACACAAAGATAGAAATTGAATTCCTGCAGAACCTACAGGAGGGACATACTAGAATCAAGGGAAGGATTATACCATTCATAGAGGATATCATTGTTGAAGTCTCCAAAATACCAACAGAGGGAGAAAAATGGACTGAAAAACACCTCCTTCTACGAGAGGTAATCGCAACATACCAAGATCCAGGAGAACCATTGGAACGGAAAGGAAAGGGGATTAACCCTGCCTTCCTACAACAACCATGGCAGGAATTGACAACATTCATCCAAAGATTCATCACATGCGTTGGATGCCAAGACGTGGTAAAACCCCGTCAACTCAAATTGTTAGCTGTTCTTAGACAAAAGATTTCGGTTAATCTAACTTCCTTCTTAAATTATATATTACACGAAATTTTTGTTCGAATGAGAAAGGCTAAAAACCCCCAAGCAGTCATCAACCACCATGGTTTAATCAAGTTAATCATCATTCATGATTTAGGAAAACATCAGACATCCTGGAACAGTTTTGTTAACCCTTATGTGCATGTCCATGAGGAAAACCCTATCGGGACCGAAATTGAGCTCCCTAGAATGAACATACCTAGAGGAGCAAGAGGGAAAAGTACCCGTGATTTGACTTCAGAACCAAGGAAGTGAAGAAGGTCTAAGAGACTAAAATTACAACAAGAAACCTCAGAATTTCCAGAGGGGGCAGGGCCATCCCATACACCACCTTCAAGCCCTCAGAACATACCCTTACAAGAGTATGAGGAAGAGATGGCTTAAGTCCTGGAGAAAATGAGGGAATCTCGTGAATCTATAAGGCCATCTGAACAAGCTAAGGAGCAAGAGGAACCATTAAACCAATCTACCACCGCCAGTAGCTTTGGTTGCACTGAAATATTACCCCACCAAGATGAATCGTAGGCTTTTAGGGCCTTGTCTCCTCCTGAGAGTGATAGGGTGAATAGGGAAGAGCAGGAAGAAGGGGTAGCCATATCTGAAAACCAGTCAAGAGACACCATCCCCTTAGAACAAAATGCAAGCGTGGAAACGGTCCCTCTAATGCCTAAAGGGAATAATATCTCACCCAACTAGGAAATTAATGCAGAAGTAAACTCTAGAGTACATGTAAAAATATCATCGCATAAAACCTTGAAATTGGCACCACCATTCCTGAAAATGAGGTTGCTACTCCTCCATCCCTTGCCAAAACCAGGCTAGAAGAGAATTTAGCTGAAAATAAGTTGAAGAAAATGAACAGAACCTACAAAAGGTTAAGGAAAATGATAAAACATTTGAGGAAATAGTTGAAGGAAGTAAGCAAGGATCAAAAGCTTAAGAAAGAATTGGTCACCACAGAAACCCAAATAGAGTTTGTCACCAATTTGATAGACACTACTGAAGTTGAGGTACAAACTGACCTAGAAAACACTGCTGAGATTGAGGTACAGATTGACTTAGTGGACACTACTGAAGCCTCTGTGCAGACTAGGCTGGAATTTGTAGAAGAAAAGGAAACCCAAATGGAGGAAGCACCTGCCTACGCTCCTCTGGTGGAAAAGGTTTCCAATAAAAAATTGCATAATGAATTAATTCGAACACAACCTGAATTAGCACAATGTAGAAAGGAATTAATACCCACACAAGAGTATCAGGCACTGTTAAATAAATTCATAGAATTTTCTACAATAGAGGACGAGACATTTTCTCAGCTCTAAGAAGAAAAGGCGAAAGTAAAAAGAGCACAAGATTAGGTGGAACAAGCCAAGAAGAAAACCAGTATGGTTTTCTCTCTATACTCTGATGTGCTAACATGCAGGGCCCCAGCCACCAACTATGCCCTATTTCTAGTAGAACAATATGTTACTGAAGATCAAGGCCGTCAGGGTAGGGAAGCCCATGAATTTTAAAACCATAGAGGAACTTGTCCATTGCTACAATGATCAAAATGAGCAGGTCCAATACCTTTTGTGAAATATACATGCACAAATTCTTCCTAGAGGAGGACAGGGACACTAATCCTAGCCCCTTTATAGGAGACATTCAGTTCCAGGCTTTCCTCTCTTTTGTTAAGAAGCAGACTTGGTGCACTAAAGGCTACAACATTTTCCAGAAGAAGGAGCATGGCCTAGATCTGTGGGTTAGAGGGGAGCCTACTAGACCCCTGCATCTATTCACCTAACATAAGAATTTCATGCAGAGAAAGGGAGTAATGAATAAACTGGGGCCTATCCATAAGGACATTATATAACATGGGCAGGATTATTTTGAGGATATTTAGGAAGCAGCTCTGGTAGCAACCAAATAGAGGTGGATGGCCTCCACGAATAACATGAAAAACAGAGAGTCATTTGGCTACATAAACTTCAAAGAGGGTGCCTCCAGATTCCTTTTATACAACAATATGGTCTTCAACATAGGCCCTACATGGATAGGATGCAGGTACATATTTCCTCTCATCTGGTAGCCCCCTGAGGGTTATGATCATGATTACGAATTGCCAAAAGGGCACACAAATGTTGCCTTTGAAAAAATAAGACAGTGACATGGCTTCAGAGCCTATAAAGAAGAAGTCTACCCTGCCTATTCTCTGACCCAGTTACACCTCAATAAATTGTTTGCACAAGGACCTGAAAATAGGTAAGTGGGGGAGTATGTTGGGTCGAGAATGAGGTACGTTTTCACCCTACCTTTACCATGAATTTATATGCACCTTTATGAATGTTTCCTCACATTAACAGTAAAGGAAAGGAAGATTAATGTAAAATTAGGACAAGACGAACTAATGGTAAAAGGGATGTTTAACAACGAGAAATTGACTTGTTATATATTTATTTACATGGAAACAAAGCAGCTGAATCGATGATAACCAGAAGACAACTGACAGATAGAGACTAACGAAATAATTATGACTCCCATGGGCCTGTAGAAGACGAAAAGGCACCGCCACATCTGAAGAACTCAAACGACATCCACAAGTAGCAATATCACGTATGGAAAAGAATGTTACCACTATTGAAATCACCTTTAAAAGGCAAAAAATGAACAAGATAGATATCATAGATAGAGTCTCTTCTGTAATAGACGTATCAGGACAAAATTGTCTAGTTCTGTTAATGTATTAACTTTAATCTTAATAAAGGTTTTAGCGTTTTTGGATAGTCAATCTATGATTTTTCCGTAGTGGTAGAATTCTAGTGGTTTGGGCCCAGCCCTAGGATTTTCTGCGCTAATCTCTGTGCTATACGTTCAATTACAGAATTTACGCTCAGTCGGTTAATAAATTTTGTGAGATATCATTTAATTGGTCGAATTGTGAACATAAGATGCTTCAACTTTCTCTTTCATTTTAATAGCTTGTCATTCATACCTTCTTGCTTACAGTCAATAATTTCATAATTATTTATATTCTTCCATCATTTCCTGATGCTTGATGTGCATTTCATTAGTTTTACCATGACTGTTGTTCAATTCTGTATATAGCTAAAGTTGGATCCTTTCATTATTACTGCAAGGTATCTAGTTGTTAAATGATTCAGAAGGATGTCATATATTTAATTTCAAAGAGAATTCCATTGCAAAATTAGATAAACAATTGTTGTTCAATTTAGTAGGACTGCTGTTCAATTCATCAGTGTGCTGTTCAATCATAGGTTTCTCTTTTCTGCGCTTACTTAGATAAAATAGTTAACAACGTTTTATAATTCCATTTCCCTTTGAATTTATTGAACTTCGAGAATTAGCTAGCCCTCTTTATGATAATGTAGAGTAGTTGTTCTTTGATATCACTTGCATATAATGTGCTCACACTCTTGAAATAACAAGACTTTCCCTGGGTTGATAATTGAATGAGAAGTATTGAAGTTTCCTGTAACAATCACCTTTATGACCCAACATACATATTACATCTGATTAGGTTAAAATACAACCATCATAAATCAGAATCATAAATCACATGTAACCATCATAAACCAAAATCATAGATCACATGCATAATTAAAAACTGAAGTAAAATGTTGATACTTATCTTTCCATGATTCTTTTTCTTCTGCCTTTGTTCTTTGTCCTTTCTATGCACACACTAAATTAGTTTCCAATCTTGACAAGAACCCATTCCCTTCTCTTTAAGAAACATGCGAATCCAGAGAATAAACTGCCTCCTCCCTCAATCTCAACAATAAGGGTATCCCAAGACTAAACCACGTCAACCCTTAATAGCAATAAGGGTATCTTGAGACTAAACCGCCTCAACCCTCAATACAAACAAGAAGGGAAAAACAATACCATACCTTTCAATCCTATCACACTGCACAATGTATACACATAAACAATATATAATGTAACACATACACTTACACCCAGTGTACAACAAAAAACATAAAACTGCATCTAGTGTACAACAAAAAACATACACCTACACCCAGTGTACAATGCCACACATACACCTACACCGAGTGTATAACTCCACACATACACCTGCACCCATTGTAAAAAATGATACATATACGTACACACCATACCATACCGCGAATACATATGTCATGATATAATGACTACACAATACCTGTAACATCATACTAAATATACACAACACAACATGTACAACATATACACAATCCTACTTGTAAAACATTACCACATGTACAACATGTACACAAAACCACATGCACAATTTGTATGCATAAATAGACATACACGACACCACCTGCACAATGTGTGCACAACACCACATGTACACTACATCACCTACACAATGTGTACACTACACAACGCGTACACTAAATCACCTGCACAATGTGTACACTACACCATGCGTACACATCATCAGTTGTATGACATGTACATAGCACCACATGTACACAACAACATCTAAAGAACATGCACATAAAACCACATGCACACAACACCACATTTACCACATGTACACAGCACCACATAGACACAACACCACATGCAAAATCATGCACACTACACCATATGTACATAAAACTGCATGTACAACATGTACACTGCACCATATGTACATAGCACTGCACATACAACATGTACACTGCACCGAATGTACAAATAACCGCATTCACAACATGGAAATAACACCATCTGTATATATAAATACATATACGACATCTACTTAGCACTATCGGTACCCAACACCATGTTAGCGCAAGGATTCACTCCTTGACTGCATAAGGAGTAAGCCTTACATATCATAGTTCATTTCAAATTTTAAAGGGGTTGTTTGAGTAGTGGGATGGCTTCTTAAATATTTTGAAATGATTTTTTATATTATTTAAGACTTTCATGCATTTGGAAAGTTCTAGAAAGTATAAATTACGTGGTTAAATTGGTAGTATAGGGAGAAGAGTATACAAATGAAAGAAGATGGATAATTGGTCCCTATTCTAGGAAATATTCCTATCCTAAATCAATCACACAAATATGATGATGGCTCTTTACACAAAATCTATTTATGCAAAGTAAAAAAAAATTAGAAAATATATTGCATGTATAAAGTATTACACAAATCCTTTATGAAATATTCACTAACATGTTATATAACACACATATAATTTGCAGAAAACTAAAAGCATATAACTTACTATTAAATCCTTTCACAATTTCTCACTCACACCTTACTAGTTGCTGCAATTCATATTTAGAACAAATTAACAAAGAAAAGAGACACACCACACATTAGATGTTCCTTGAGTCACAAAATCCTCCACCATGAAGTAAAAAAGGCTTTTTATTATATTCAATCTTCAAGTAGACCAACATCCAACCTGGAAATGGTATTTACAAATGGTATATATAGTAAGAGAGGCAACAAATCCATCTCTTATAAAAATAAGGAAACATTACTCCTAACATTACATAGGTGTCAAAAGACATTACAACCATATCCCATAGAAATCTAACAGAAAGGACATATGTAGAAGAAAGAAGAGAAGAAATCTTGGTTTAAATGTTGAGTGTGTTGTCATGCTTCCCCTATTTCCGCTGATTTGTCTCCTTGTGTCTTTGCTCTTTAAATAACCATGTAGCTCCATTTAGTAAGACCTCCAACAACCTCATATCCAAATTTCACCATCACTTTTTATATCCATTTGGTTATGGGTTCTTATCCATCCTTAACTGGCTCGGAAAAATTTGCTGACATGTGCCAAAATTTAGTTAAAACAGGCGCTACTAGAAATTCCAATAAAAACCTGTAACATTACAAAAGTAGCACTTTGTTTCTTTTTCAAAAAATACACAAAAAATGCTAAAAATCCTATGTAGACTTATATTCCTTGACATCGAAGCTATTGTTCAAAATTGTGACTAATAAGAAAAAAGGTGTTTGTATCAATTTTTTTTTTTTACTTTCCTTCTATGTGGGCTGTAGCTTCAACAAGCTTATCCAAGTATTTTTTGTTGTCAGTAGCTGATCTGGATCTGGTTGTTATTGTTTCTACTTCCTTGAAAGTGGCTTTCTCCTCCTTATAACCCTTTTTTATCTTTCTTCTCTTTGAGGGCTCTGAGTGTTGCTCTAAAGGGGTTTTGTTTTTGTTTTTATTCATGGATTTATCTGTTTTTGACCCTTAAGATTTACCTTCAATATCAATGACCTCTGTCATTAGGCTTGGAATATGTAGAGCCTTGAACTTAAGCCTAAAATGTTTTTTGTCTTTGGTATGTCTCTTTCTGGTACCATCAAAATATTTGGCTTCTTCTTTCTTCTTCTTACCGCTAATGCCATATCCAACATCCTTGAGGATTTCTTCATCTAATTTTGTGGGTTGATACTCTTTCTTGATCTTTTGTTGAATATGTCCTTCCAGAATTTCTAGTAGCACCTACGCTTTTGATTTAAATTTAGTTGTAGACCTTCCTCTTCAGGATCTGGTGTAGACATTAGGAAAAGGAGGAACATGGGGCCCCATTTTCATAGATTTGGGTTTAATTGCTGAGGATCTCTCTCCTTTTTCCAAATTTCTCTTAGCGTTAATTGCAAAAACCTTTTATTTTTTCACCCTGGCCTTCTTATGGATATTTTATTTTTTTCCTTTATCTTTGTTCTTATTTTTGCAGGCTGAGGGTTTGGTTGTGAAACTGGAGGTGTAGGTGGAGGTTGGCTTGCCCTATAAAACAAAAAGTGATCCCAAGTTTGATTTCTCTTCCCTAGTTCTTATTCAAATACAACATTGATTAAATCTTGATGATACAAGCTACACTCTGAAACAACAGTGTGAGTTTGGACCCTTGCTAACATCTTTGTCAGGCTCTTCAAAAAGAAATATGGAAGATTTAATGTCTTCATAACTACAACATGAAAACTTAGAAACCTCATGTGATAGAGGAACACAATCGTATACCTCCTTTCACAAGTGAGGTATATCTTGATAAGCTTAACAACTTCTACCCAGTCATTCTTAATATAGCTGCCTAGAATTCTCTTGGCCCAATTTGGATCTTTGAGTTCATCCTTGAGGAAACTATTGAGGTCTCCTCCTGTGATAACCTTCACACTTTAAGCCACCTCTCTCCTTCCCCTGGAAGGTTAAATTATTTAGCAATGGAGTCTTCAGAAACCTGCAATGTGAGGCCATAAACTATGGCTTCTTTTCCATTAAAAGAGTTAGCAAACTCTTGAGCTACTCCTCAGTGAGAGCTCCCTAACCTGGTGCACAAAGAATACCACCATGCCTGGATAATCAAGCTTCTTACCCTTGAATTTTCAACCACTAGGTATGCACCATGTGGCTCAATTTTATTTATTTGTCCACCTGTTTTAGTCATCTTCATAAAATTAATGGCTCTGTCTCTTGAAACTGATAAGTGGCAGAGTTGGAGGAGTTTCACCTTACAAGTGTTGTATGTATTCTTCTTTGAAACCCTATCTGAAATCTAGACTCCTTCTCAAACTACAACTCTAATCAATTCGATATCCAACAACTAAAATCTAAAATGATCATGCTCCTGCTTTTTTGGTGGTTTAAAAACAAAAACTATGGTTCATCACCCCATGCAAATCGAATTCCATTATGACAAATATCTCTCATCGTGATGTGCACCATGTGATAGACATTATTACCTTTAGTTGGCTACGTATATTTGTGTGGAAAGCTCCATATGGCTTGAGACAAGAGGATCTGTGACTGGCAGTCACCTCCATTGTCTTGCTGATTATTGGCCAAAATTTCCGGCAACACTGTTGTGCGACCAACCAAATGGTCATTGCATTAAGCTTGATGACCATGATCTCCTCCGTTCAGAAAAACACGTACTTCAACATACGTTTAACTGAGTTGGGGTTGACAGGAAGGACATGTTTAATGGTTAAGTGCATTACTACGGGTTGACACATAGGCATTAACATATACCATGTCTTGACTTCAACTAGACTGACTGCATACGACACCTATCATGAGATATGAAATATTAAAAAAAAATGAAATGTCTTTACACTACAACATGTGGCTTGAAAAAAGAGGATGCACTTTTTCGTTTATTTTTAAAAATAGAGTATGGTTCCAGAATTTTTGGTAGCATCAGAATAAAAAGAAAAAATAAATCAGAAACAAGAATATAATAGAATTTATAAAAATACTAAAATAGGTGCTTCCGGAATTTTTGATAGTGACCAATGTTTTTTTGAAATTTTCAAAGCCTAATCCTAAAAAAAGAAAGAAAATAAAATGGACTCATGGCTTAGCAACAAACTATGATAACATTGGCTCCACAGGGGATAGAGCTCTTCATGCGAGGCTCTAAGAATATTTTGTAGTTTCAGTGCCTTGTCATTGGGCTATGGAGTCTTATTATGAAACACACCGGTAAAAGAATAATTTGAGAAATCACCCATTGAATGGGCCTCCAAACAGTTCTGTCCCATCAAGATGTTTCAAATCAAAAGTATTGTTCTAAAGAATATTTGAGATTCTGAAAGGAACAAGCCATAAAGCATCAAATTTGAAATGCTTACCTGGATCTTGAAGCTGCGACATCCCACTTTAACATTAGATCTCGAATCCGAAAATCTTCTTTTTCAGTTCCTCTATCAAAAACTTGCTATACAAATTGCTGATATTTTATTACCAAATCATATTGATGTTCTCTCTTTTTCTGCACTTCTATGATTTGATAAAGTCTCCTAGTCATGTAATTTGGCTCAACTTCATGATCTTGCAGAAATTTAGCTACAAGAATGGCCAATTGGACTGGAAAAACAACATCAGTTCCATAAACCATTTGAAAAGGTGATGTATTAATTGATTTTTTGATAGTATGCCCATAAATCAAACTTCATTTTTGAATCCCAGGCTTTCTTGTTTTGCTCCAATAGTTTGGTGATGATTCGTACCAAACTTTTGTTTGATGATTCAAATAAACCATTCCATTGAGGATAGTAAGTTGTAGAGTGAGTGAGCTGAATGCCATAATGTTCACAGAAATTTACCAATGGAGTAGCTTTAAAAGAAGTTACATTATCTGCTACTAACCTTGATGGACATCCAAATTTGGTTATGATTCCCTCGGAAAATTAATGATAACCTTATGAGTAGCATTCCTGGTAGGTATTGCTTCAATCCATTCGGTGAAGTAATCAGTTGCAACAAGAATCCAACGATGCTGTCCACTTGAAGGTGGATGAATTTATCCAATGAAATCTAAGCCCCATTGTTGAAAAGGTGCAGAAAAAACTACGGGCTTGAGAGGAAAAGACTTCAAATGTTTCTTACCGGTGAGGTTTTGACATTTTTCACATTCTCTCACCTCAACACATACATTAGAAAACAAGCTAGGCCAAAAATAGACAACTCTCAATATTTTGTATGTAGTAGTTCTCCTATAATGATGACCTCCACACACATTACTATGCATGTCAAAGATAACTTTCTTGGACTCATCTAGGTCAATGCATCTCAACAAAACTCCTGTAGGATCTTTCCAATATAAACAATTATCTTTAATGAAAAATTTAACAGTTTTCAGCTTCAAATATCTTAATCTGCTTTTATCATAATTTGGAGGATGTTTAAAATGTTGCAGAAAACAGGTGATGTCATTGCACCAGATTCATTTAGAAAGCTTTACATCCACTTCCACATTGTCAATAGGTTCATAAATCCGCCCTTCAAAGTTGTCATCCAGGAAATTCAAGCCTAAAACTTTACAATTTTCTTGAGCTAGTAGTTTAGCTAATACTTGACCTTTGATTAGTTTAGTAGGCTTTATCTCTAAATCAAACTCAAGAACTTTAGTCACCCACTTACTTCTTTTTCCATCAATATCAGGCTGAAATAATATCTCTCTAACATCATATGAATGTACATAAGCATAACTTGAGCATGCAGAATATAAACTCTAAAAGATTTTAGAGCTTTAACTAATGCATAGGCATGCTTTTCCAACATTTCATACTTGAATTCTGCATCTCTAAGAGCTCCGCTGAAAAATTCTATGGGAGCTTCCTTATTTTTTGAATCTTTTTGTAACAAAACAACATCAACAATATCTTATGAGGAAAATGAGAAGATCATGAAAGGCTTTGAGTATTCAGGGCTTACCAGCTGATGTGCTTCAATGATGGCTTTTTTGATCAGCTCAAATGAATTTTTGGATTCAATTGTCCACTTGACTTCTTTTTCCTTCTTCAACATGCAAGTAATATGCTTCACCACTTTAGTAAAATTTGGAATGAACCTTCTTAGGAAATTTATCTTACCAAGGAAATATTGAACTTCTTTCTTGGATCTTGGAAGTGTTAAATATTGAATTGAAATAACTCTTTTAGGATCAATTTTCACTCCATCTTTTGAAAGTATATGACCCAATATCTTACCTTCATTGAGAGAAAAATGAGACTTCTTTGGATTTAAAGATATACCATATTTTCTGCATTTAACAAATACTTGTCTCAAGTGTTGAAGGTGTTCTTGATCTGAAGCTGAATAAACAGTAATATCATCTAAATAGATGATCAAGAGTTTGTCCTTTTCTCCAATGAATGCAAATTCCATAGCATGGTGAAAAGTAGCTCCAGCATTCATAAGCCCAACTGGCATTTTTTCATACATGAATGTTCCCCAAGGTGTAGTGAATGTTGTCTTATCTCGATCTTCTGGCGAAAATGAAACTTGATTGTACCCAAAGAACCCATCTAACATGGAAATTTTGTCTGAACTAGTTACCTTTTGAAGAATATGCTCCATCTTTGGAAATGGACAATTATCTTTCTTGGAGCATTTATTAAGATTTTTGAAATCTACACATAGTTTGACTTCAACACTCTTTTTTCTTACTGGAACTAGATTAGCAACTCAATGTGAGTATCTCAATGGAATGATGATTTTTGCATCCGAAAGTTTTTTCACTTCTCCATCATTGGTAACAGTAGTGGATTAATTTTTCTTAATTTCTACCGGAAAGTCTTAGTACCATCCTTCAATGGTATCCTATGCTCAATGATAGTTGTATCATATGTCTTAAGATATTCATATTTCCATGCAAAAAGATAAAAAAATTCACAAAACAACTTGTGGTATTCAGTATTTCTTTCTTTTGATAAACCTTTTGAAAACATCACATACCTTGGTTCTTTTTCTATGCCCAAATTGAAATCTTCCAATTCTGCTTTTGTTTCAACCAACTATGGTTTGACTGAGACATCATTTTGATCAAAGAGCTTCTGAAGTGGGATTAACCCCTTGGGAATGTGATTGGTAGGCAGCTGAATGATAGGCTGATCAACAATCTGTTTTTGCGGATCCTTCATGATATATTCATCTTGATCAATGTTTAGGACAAAAAACTCTTCAGAAGCTTCAATGAATCTTCCAATCTCCTGGTTATCCTCAAAAAATTTCCAATTCTTGACATTATGAGGAATGCTAGGTCTGAACCTAACTTCCACATCATATTTCAACTTTATAGGTATTGGAATCTTGAATGAGATTGCTGAAATAGAAAGTGAATCAGCCAAAATATTACTTTCTCTTAGAACAAAAGAAATGTTAAAATCCAGGAATGATTCTTCTACAATGCTTTGTACTGCATTCTAGTAATCTCTAAGTCTGGGATGCTTAGTTTGATAAATTTTTTTGATTTGCTGAATAATAATTTCAGCATCTCCAAAAACAAAAATTTCTGAAATATTCATGTCCTTTTTTTTTAAAACCAATCGACAGAGCTTCATACTCAACCACATTGTTAGTTGCTTCAAATTCAAGTTTTAATGAAAAATTGGAACTCTATTTCAAAGGATAAATGAGAAATATTCTTGTACCAACTCCTTCTTTAGAACATGAGCCATCGAAATACATTTTCCATAGCTGTGAACCCTCATGAATGATATTTTTTTCAGTAGGCTTCAAAATATGAAATTTTTCTACAGATAGGACAACATTATCCATGTGTAAAATGCTTGAAACAACATCAATTGTTCTAGCATAAATTGGATGATTAGTGGGGTATTTGTTGTCACTAATGATATATGCCAGGTTAGCTTCTCTATAAATTCTTCTTTGTTCTCCTCCAAAAACAGGGACAATAGCATAATTGAGATACATTTTCAAAGTTCCTTCCAACCTTCTAATCCATGACCTAGAAAGTAACATGCTAAATCTAGGAGGAATGTCGGCTACAACAATATCCATCACTATCCCTCTCATGAGTAACTGAAAAAGGCTCACTGCAAGGTCTTTGATGACACCAAGGCATTGAAATTTTTGGGAATCAAAGGAGTAGAGATCTTAGTATTCTCTAGTTACTTCAAGACCTAGTTCATCCATGAATACCTTGGGCATTAAATTATGTGAGGCTCTATAGTCCATTAGGAAATTATGCAAGATATAATCATGAATATTCAAAGATAAATAGAAGGGAGGGGTAGAGTCATCTCTATCTTCTACCAATGGACCTAAAATAAAAGTGGGCTTATCATCTTGAAGGTTAACAAAATAAGAAGCTACTTCAGTAGGTGGAGGTTGAAGAGATTTCATAAAGGTATTTTTGAAATCATCATTTTTCATGAGCTCTACAAGAGGAACAAGAATCTTTATATTTTGTATTTCATTATCAAAATTGAAAACATGAGATATTTTTTGAGCAATGTTTACCTCAAGTGAAGGAGTATTAACTTCTACCTGAATTTCTAGTAATCTTTGTTCAAAAACTTGATTTTCTGTTGAATTTTAACTGCGTCCTTATTCTTCTTGGGCCATGCAATAGGCTTTGGATTATCATCAATATTTTTTGATTTGATATTGTATCTTCTTTGATGATTAGCTACAATCATGGAATGATCAGGAACCACTTCATTATTCTGAGTATATGGCATGAAATCCTCATACTCTACTTGTGTAAGATGAATCAACCCTTATTTATCTCTCAGAAAATTGATATCAATAGATTTCTCCAACCTTTCAGCTTCCTCTTCATCTTCAAATATAGCACTCTGCAAAGGAGGCTAAACTTTTTGATCATCAACATCTCTCCTTTCTCGCTACAAAATTTGAGGAATATTAGGTCTTCTAAATTGCTGCCTATTAGACTGATCAAATGAAACATTTCTAGTAGTAGTTGTTCTTGATTCCATCTTGTGCTTGGACATCTCAGTAGTCAATGACTTGACCATATTCGTCAGCTCATCTAACTTAGGATCTATGTATAAAGTTCCTGAAGTTGAAACTTCAGATTTTTTCTTTCTTTTTTCTCTGTCAATCCCTCCTCTGAGCGTATCAACTACTAACACATTAGATTCTACCTCCAGTGCATTGTAATGCATTTGTGTTAGTGTTGTAGTTCTTCTTTCTCTCAATAATAAACAAAAATCAGGATCAAAGGCATCAACATAAGTGATTTTGGTTGGAGATTCAATAGGCTTGATTTCAGTAGGTATTTTTCTATACAACTTATTGAATCTCTTAGAAAAATTAGAAACTGATTCTCCTTATTTTATTTTTATTGCACCAAATTCAGTGATATAATACATAAAATCTTTCTTATCACCCCATTTCCTTAAAAATGTATCATCTAGGGTTTTAATTCCATTGATGATACCAAATTTCAAGGATCTGAACCATTTTCTAACATCACCCTCGAGACTCTGAACAAAAACTCTCATCCAGACATCTTCATGTTCAATATTTAGATTGTCAGCATATGCATAAAAAACATCAAGGTGTTCTTCAGTTGTTACCTCTTCCTCACCACTAAACTTGGGCATGTACTTGAGATAATCTTCTGTAGGTAATGCATTCATAGGCTGAGGTAAAACCAAAGGGGCATACCTTGCAACAATGATTGCATCCATTCAGTTAGGGGGTGGGTTTGGACCTGCCATGGTGTGATTTGTTGGGATTTTTGGAATAAAAAATGATGGATTGTGAAAAACAGATGATGAAGCACCAACTTGTGATGTAGGTACTATTTTTTGGTTGGAAAACAAGGGAGGTATATGATTTTCTGCAAAATTAGGAGATAAAGTTTGCAAGACTTCTTTAGGGACAACCTTTGAGAAAACAATAGTAGAGGTAGAAAAATTTCTTTTAATCTTTTTCTTGATTAGATTTTCAGTGTCAAAAACTGGGATTCTCAAAGGGGAATATAGGTTAGCCCTGGTTCTAGTCCTTCTAGAATCCATAACTTTAACATTGGAGTCGCCAGGTGTAAATCAGTTTAAAAATACAACTGGAACTGTACAGATCATAACCAAACTTATAAATTTGTCATTCACCTAGGGATAAAATTCAATTCACCTCCCCGACAATGAGCCAAAGATGTTAGCGCAAGGAGTCACTCCTTGATTGCAGAAGGAGTAAGCCTTACACATCATAGTTCATTTCAAATTTTAAAGGGGTTGTTTGAATGGTGGGATGGCTTCTCAAATATTTTGAAATGATTTTTTATATCCTTTAAGGCTTTCATGCATTTGGAAAGTTGTGGAAAGTATAAATTGTGTGGTTAAATTGGTAGTATAGTGATAAGTGTGTACAAATGAAAGAAGATGAATAGCTGGTACCTTTTCTAGGAAATATTCCTATCATAAATCAGTCACACGGCTATGATGATGGATCTTTACACAAACTATGTTTATGCAAAGTAAATAACATTCATAAAATAGATTGCATGTATAAAGTATTCCACAAATCCTTTATGAAATATTCACTTACATGTTATATAACACACATATAATTTGCAGAAAACTGAAAGCAAATAATTTACTCTTAAATCCTTTAACAATTTCTCACTCACACCTTAGTAGTTGTTGCAATTCATATTTAGAATAAATTAACAAAGAAATGAGACACACCACACATTAGATGTTCCTTGAGTCACAAAATCCTCCAACATGAAGTAAAAAATGCTTTTTATTATATTTAGTCTTCAGGTAGACCAAAATCCAACCTGGAAATGGTATTTACAAAGGGTATATATAGCAAGAGATGCACCAACTCCATCCCTTCTGAAAAGAAGGAAACATTAATCCTAACATCACATAGGTGTCAAAATACATTACAACCATATCCCATCGAAATATAACAGAAAGGAAAGATGTAGAAGAAAGAAGAGAGGAAATTTGGGTTGAAATGCTGAGTGTGCTGTCATGCTTCCCATTTTTATGCTGATTTGTCTCCTTGTGTCTGCTAGTGTCACTATTTTCATACTTCCACCAGGAATCAAAACACATTTTGCATGTGCATCTTAGGTGTCCCACTCTAAATTTTTTTCATTCATTCCATTAGGTCATGATATAAAATTGCTCCACTGGTGGTTGTCCTAGTCAAATGTCCCATTTTCCTTCACAAGTATATGCCTGCTGGCCCTCTTCCATGTCTTCATCATGCTGAAAACAATTCTACTCTCATTCCACTTTTAGTCAAAGTCACTCATTGAGTCAGTTTCTTTCATTTCTCATTAGGTCACTAGGGTTTCATTAGGTAAAATCATTGCATTGTATAATTTTCTTTAAAGGGCAGTAGAAGGTGTGAGAGTGATCCCAATAATGTCTCTTTACCATGTAAATATGATCTCCAAGATGGTTTCCAAAGTTTTGATTTGATTTCAAGTGTGAGTTTCATTCCAAGATGTAATTTTATTTTTATTCATGTAATTTTATGTCAGCTCAATTGTAATAAGTACTCAGTCTCCCAAGGCTGCCAACTCAGAGTTCCACATGCCAACACATCAAGTGTTAAATATAAAAAGTGTCTACTTCAGCAATTGATCAAATTTCAAAGGCAATTGTCTTTTTCCAAGGGTGCTTAAGTCATCATTTTCCACAAGCACTAAACCCTAATTTCCTCTCCCACTGAGATAGGGTTTGCTATGGAATCAGAGACATATGAGAGGAGGAGGCATAAGGTATGTCATATTAGTAAGTATTAGGTAATTCCAAACTCATAAACATCATGTCTCCATCATTTTCCAGGAAATCATCCCAGGAGTCAAGCCATTTGCCACTCATAGGGCTAGTTTCGCTTCAAACTATGTTTCCGGCCAAACATAGATGAATTTGACAAAAGTGAGAGAGGTTTTTGTTCATAATAGGCCAAGGAAGAAAAAAATCCTTCATTTTTTACACAGGTATCATGGTTTTAGAGAAATTTCAAAAACATAGGTGCCATAGGAGAGTTGCTGCACTTCTGAAGCGACCTTGGGAAAATCAAGCTTTATCATAGCCGGAGTGTCCAAATCAATTTCTTGATAATTCACATGAGAACTATACAAATATTTATTTCCAATGAGCTATCATGATCTCAATTTGGAGTTGAGTAAGATCTCCAAAAGTTTCCTGCAACATCACTTCACATTTCTGCACCTTCATTCAACACTTTTTGACCAGTCTTGGGAAAATCAATTGTTGACAAGGAACATGAACTCCAAACAGAAAAAAAAGGTATATTTGGAATGTAGACATGATAATATTTCCAAAGAGCTATCATGGGCCCAATTTGGACATTAGGAAGGCCTTCACATGTGGTCTACAAAAACATGTTGCAGGGACGTTGCGCATTTGAGAGGGCTCACTGTGCATTTGCAAGGGTCGCTGCGAGTTTGCTCAGAAAGACTAAAAACTTTCTCACAGCTTGCCACTCCATCATTATGACAAATATATAAAAAATGGTTCTTCAAAGCTCCATTTATGAGTAAGTAGCCCAACCATCATCTCATTTATGTATTGTTCTGCTTCATAGTCATTCAAGCTTATTTCAAAGGCAAGAAACCCTAATTCTTATTTAAACCTAATCCCTAAACTGTTATACACTTCCCCTCACATTCATATAAAAATTTTCCCATTTCCATATGAACCCATTCCCAGGAACAATATCACTCCTAATAGCTCTAAGTCCTAGGGTTTTCACTAACCTAGGCTCCCTTCACATTCCCATTCCCTTCATTTCCCAAAACATTTTCTTTTCATTTCACATTCCCTCCATTTCATTCCATCACCCTAGGGTTTCAAATTCAATATGGTTGAAGAGGAGAACATTCCACCACTCCCTTATCAAAATTATATTCATGTATCATATTGATCAAATGAAATATTCCATGGGATTCCTTCATATCAAATGAGATTTTTACTACCCCACCTAGTCAGCATGACCTAAACACCCCTTCATCATCTCATCCTCCCACATCTATTCCTCCATCTCAGCCCACTGTCTACACATCATTACTAATTCACCTTCAGTCACCTCATTCACCTCATATTGATCCTTCTTCTTTACCCTTCTATAACCCTACGTCATCATCACAACATGATTTAGAGTCGTCAATCAGCGAGGAAGATATTGAGGTAGCATGGGCTAGATTGGTTGAGGTTGAGCCTTTTCCAAAAAATTACCAGAAAGGATATAGGCATGTGTTTGCTTCACTTGGAGTGAAAGGTTCCATGCCTTCTTCATCAACACCACAGGTAGAAAAAGGTAAGGAAAAGGTAATAGAGCCAAACATTGATGATGAGGAGGGTAAACATGAGATAGAGCATGAATTTGACCTAGGTGAGGAAGATGAGGACAAAACCACCAATTTAGTTCTTAAAGGAAAAGAAGCATGGATTGAGAGGGTAAACCCACACTTGGATAAGATATGGCCAAGGCTCAAAAGGACAATGAAATTCAGAGGAAAATGGAAAAACACTACACCATGAGGAACAAAATTGCAAAGGCCAAGCTCAAACAAGCCTATGAAAAAATTCAAACTTTGACCAAGAAAAGAGAGAAAGAGAAGTTAGAAATACTTGCTGAGGTGTCACTCCATGCCTCAAGCACTCAATGAGCAATTACCCTCATAATTTTGGCACATTTTTGCACTTATGTTCAATTGAGTAATTTTGTTCAATTTTCAACACAAATTTTTTTCCAAAAGCGCAACGACCTGGACGCTATGCTCTTTTTTGGGGCCTACAAATGCCAAATGGACACCACCATCAGATTTATAATGATGAGGAAATAAAACCTAGCAATTTTTTTAAGATTTGGAGGATAACTGGTCCCTCAAACATGTAAGCAATCACCTAAAAATCATGTTTCTGCCTCCTTTTTGACCTGGTCGCTGCACATTTACCAGTCTTGGGAGATTGGCTTTTTGATAGGGAAAATCAAAACCATTTTGAAAAATGAAGATAGATCTAGAAAATATACTTAGAGAGAGTTCCAATAAGCTATCATGGAGTTGATTTGGACACCAGGAAGGCACTCAAAACTAACTTGCAAAATAGGTTATTTTTCCTGCTTGGGTGCTACATGTTTGCTAGAAAATTGCAAATTTTTACAATCTTCAGCAAATTTTCTCCAGTTTGACTTTTCACTTTGGGAAATTTAATTTTACTAATGTAAATGGTCAATATGAATGTAAAATTAATTTTTTTACTTTAATCTAAGGTATATACATTAGGCAAGTCATCAGTTGAGGTCAAATGAATCAGTTCTTAGAGATAGGAACGGGTCACTTTCCTCATCCTACACTCTAGCTTGTAGTTCATATTTTCATGTAAACATCCCTCACCTCATGGATTCAACCCTAGAGGATGAGAGGAGGTGGTTTGAGGTCTATTTAGCTCAGTTCTTTAAAGGAGTCAAGGGTTGGAATCAGTTGGATGCTTGGATTTTGAAGAGACACAATTTGTATCAGTGCTGAGCAGGAATATTAATCAAATTTGCAGCTATTTTTATGGGATCCATGTGGTATGGTGTTTAGTTTCCAGTTTCTCCTTTTGTGTTCAGTTTTTAATTTTTTTTGTTTATTTCATCCATTTCTTTGCTATTAAGTGAATTTTTTCAAGTTAGATGAACAAAATCCATAATTGTTATGCTTTGTTTTGGGTAAATATTAACAGTATGTAAATTTCTTCAGTTTAGAAAGAAACCATGATTTCACCATGCTATTTCTAGCTCCTCACCTATCTTGATCATCCCACCCATTTAAATCCTAAAGTTCTAAATCACTATGCCTACCTTGCCCCATAGAACACCCTGCAAATTTTGACCTAATTTCCCTTGCCTTGACTGTTTTTCTCCTTTGATCCAACATAACCCTATGCAATAAAATTCAAAACCCTGAGCTACTATACCTAGCCTAATATATTCTTTACTCAGTCATCTTGGCTGTGATCCTTACGGAGAGAGCCCTCTCCTTGCCTAGTAGGGCTAGCTACTTGGCTAAGCGTGGTTTGTGGTTACCTCGGAATTTCCTTCTTCAGCTTGAGGTTCAATCTGAGTGATAACAATGTATTTGGTACTTAAATGAACATGTAGCTCCATATAATATGACCTCCAACAACCTCATAACCACCTTTCACCATCACTTGTTATATCCATTTTGTTATGTTCTTATCCGTTCTTAACTAGCTCGAAAAAATTTGCTGACAGGTGTCAAAATTTAGTTAAAATAGGCTCTACCAGAAATTTCGGTAAAAACCTATAACTGCCAAAAAATTGGAATGCTACCAGGATTTCCAGTATCGCTCAGTTTATTTTTAAAAAATACACATAAAATTATGAAAATCTTGTGCAAACTTATATTCCTTGACATCTAAGTTGTTGTTCAAAATTGTGATTGATAAGGAAAAAGGTGTTTGTATCAAAAAACCTTTTTACCTTCCTTCTATGTGGGCTGCAACTTTAGTAAGATTATCCAAGTCTAATTTTTTTTCATCAGCTGATATGGATCTAGTTGTTCTTGTGGGTGCTTCCTTGACAGTGGCTTTCTCCTCCTTAGAAACCTTTTGTATCTTTATTCTCTTTGAGGGCTTTGAGTGTTGCTCTAAAGGGGGTTTGTTTTTGTTTTTATTCATGGATTTATTTGTTTTTGACCCTTAAGATTTACCTTCAATATCAATGACCTCTGCCATTAGGCTTGGATTATGTAGAGCCTTGGACGTAAGCCTAAGCTTGTTGTTGTCTCTGGTATGCCTCTTTCTGGTACCAGCAATAGGTTTGGATTCTTATTTCTTCTTCTTGCTGCTGATGTCATATCCAACATCCTTGAGGATTGTTCTTCATCTGATTTTGTAGGTTGATACTCCTTCTGCATCTTCTCCTAAATTTCCTTTCAAAATTTCCGGTAGCACCTGCACTTTTGATTTATAAAAGTAGTAACACGGGGAACCATTTTCATATATTTGGGTTTACTTGCTGAGGAGTTGTCTCCTTTTTCCAACTTTCTCTCAGCCATAACTACAGAAAGCTTTTCTTTTTTCCCTTGGCCTTCTTATGTGTATTTTATTTTTCGGCCTTTCTCTTTGTTCTTCTTTTTGCAGGCAGAGGGCATGGTTTTGAAACTAGAGGCGTAGGTGCATGTTGGCTTGACCTGTAAAACAAAAATTGATCCCAAGTTTGATTTCTCTTCCCTAAATCTTCTTCGACTAGAACCTTGATTAAAGCTTGATGATACAAGATATAATATGAAACAATAGTGTGAGTTTGGACCCTTTCTAACATCTTTGTCAGGCTCTTCAACAAGAAATATGGAAGATTCAATGTCTTCATACTTGCAACATGAAAAAGAAACCTCATGTGATAGAGGAACACAACCGTATACCTCCTTTCACAAGTGAGGTATATCTTGATAAGCTTAACAAATTTTGCCCAGTCATTCTTAAGATAGCTGATTGTAATTCCCTTGGCCCAATTTGGATCTCTGTGTGCATCCTTGAGGAAACTATTGAGGTCTCCTCCTGTGATAAACTTCCCTTTAAACCACCTATATCCTTCTTGTGGAAGTTAAATGCTTCAGCAATGGAGTCTTTAGAAACCTACAATATAAGGCCATAAAATGTGGCTTCTTGTCCATTAAAAGAGTTCTCAAACTCTTGAGCTACTCCTGAGTGAGAGCTCCCTAACCTAGTGCATATATAATGCCACCCTGCCTGGATAAACAAGCTTCTTACCCTTGAATTTGCATCGACTAGGTCTGCACCTTGTGGCTCAATTCAATATTTTTTTCCACCTATTTTAGTCATCTTAAAAAAATTAATGATTATGTCCCTTGAAACTGATAGGCGGCAGAGTTGGAAGAGTTTCACCTTACAAGTGTTGCTTGTATTCTTCTTTGAAATCCTGTCTGAAATCCATACTCCTCAAACTACAACTCTAAGCAATTTGATCTCCAAAAAATAAACTGTCAAAATGATCATGCTCCTGCTTTTTTCAGTGGTTTAAAAAAAAAAACTATGGTTCATCACCCCATGAAAATCGACTTTCATTATGAAAAATATCTCTCACCATGATGTGCACCATGTGATAGCCATTATTACCTTCAGTTGGCTGCGTATGTTCATATGGAAAGTTCCATATGGATTGTGACAAGCAAATCTATGGCATCTAGAGCTGGCAGTCACCTCCACTGTATTGCTAATTATTGGCCAAAATTTCTAGCGATACAAATGTGCGACCAGCCAAACGGTCATTGCGTTAAGCTTGATGACCAGGACTTCCTCTGTTCATAAAAACACATAATTTGACATACGTTTAACTTACTTGGGGTTGATAGGCATGATAGGCTTAACGGTTAAGTACATTACTGTGGGTTTACACATAGGAATTAATGTATACCATGACTTGACTTCAACTAAATTGACTGCATACGACACCTAACATGAGATATGAAATATTAAAAAAAAAAATTTGAAATGTATTTACAATACAACACATGGCTTGAAAAAACCAGCTGCACTTTTTCGTTTATTTTTAAAAACAGATTATGTTTCCAGAATTTCCCGTAGCATCGAAATAAAAAGAAAAAAGAACAGAAACATGAATATAACAAAGTGTCTGAAAATACTAAAACAGGTGCTTCCGGAATTTCCAGTAGCAGCCAATTTTTTTTTTTTAAATTTTCAAAGTCTAATCCTAAATACAAAAAAAATTAAAATGGACTCATGGCTTAGAAAAGAACTATGAAATCATGGACACAACACTATATATGCAACATACACACAACATCATATATGAAACACACACACCATGTAATATCCCGTGTGTGGGTAGGGCCCACAACCACTTGTCTGGGTCTATGTAATGAGGGGTGCTACACAAGGGCCCCCGCCCTCAGATGCTCCGGTAGGGTTAGGCCCACCCTTAACACCCTGGGATGCCGCCCTCACTAATAGTTCAAGCTTTTGCTGTAGTGGTTGGATCTACGTGGTATCAAAGCCGAGGTCTTGAGGTTGAGACTCACGGAGCGTGGTGGGTTGTAATATCCCGTGTGCGGGTAGGGCCCATAGCCACGTGTCCGAGTCTATGTAATGAGGGGTGCTGCGCAAGGGCCCCCGCCCTCAGATGCTCTGGTGGGGTTAGGCCCACCCTTAACACCCTGGGATGCCACCCTCACTAACAGTTTGAGCTTTTGGTGTAGTGGTTGGATCTACGAATATCCCTAAGCAAATCCAGTTGTTACTTCTAACCCATTTGGATAGAAGTGCCGGATAGTGGATGAGAAATGTAGCTAGGGAGTAACTCTTCCAAGAGCTATTTTCCTGAACATACAATGGAGATCCTGCAATATTATTCTCGACCAATCAAAGCTCCCTATGGAAAGCTCCTATTTGGTCAATGATATTTTGCTCTTCTTCTTCTTCTAATGGTACAACGGTGGTATTCCTTCTCTTCTCATCCTCTTCATCAATATGTAAGAATGCCTCATCATCAATGAGAGACCCTAGATCTTGGTCATCTCTTGAAGGAGGTACCTCCATGTCATCAAAAGTGGAAGAGGGCCCTTCATAAGATGGGGAGCTTTCCATTGCCCGCTCTCCAATCAAAGATCCCCATGAACAAAGAGATACCAGCAATACATGGAAGAAAAAACCAATAGAAACAAGTTGTCACATGACAACCAGAAAGTGGATCAAGGTCCCATACAAGGAACCAGCACAGTGCATTCCTTGCCTGCATCAGTTCCCAATCATGGAGTCATGTTCCCAATTTAGCCTAAAAAAGTGGAAGAGTTTCCTTCTAACCCATCTGTTAAATTATATTCCAGCTTCTTTACCAATAGTTCGATTTTATTGGTGTAGTTGCTGTAATGTTCCCACAATTTTAGCTTCCAAGCTAAATGGAACATTAGAGTTAGCAACATCTTTAGCTGGTAAATAAATGGGTAGAAAAGCCCATAAGTCTCCTAAGGAGGATAAAAACACTCCAAGTGTGAAAGGAGACACTCTTTCTAGCTCAATAATACACCTCCATGTGTGAACAGGGTTAAATTGGAGCTGCTTTGACTAAGTCAGCAACGCAGTTTTAATGGAGGAGGAATCCTAGGATGGATAATGAAATTTTGGAGGGAGATGTAACATGGGTTAGAAGTAACCTAAGTGAGTGGGCCCAAGGGCAAGAAAACTCATATCTTATATAAGGAAGAGGATGGTAGCATTATGGGGCATGCTGTAGATTATTATTCTTGGCTGCCAAGAATTGTTGCTGCTTAGCAAAGCTGCAGTGCTGTTTAGCACTGGGTGTTCCCGGGAAGGAATCCCACCTCTTTGATTTGAGGAGCTCATTGGGAGAGTTTGAATTCATATTTCCACATCAGGTTTTCAGGCCAAGCTTCATCCATCTTCATCAGCACAACTTTTCCGGAGATTGTGTAGTGTTGCTTGGTGCAGCAGTGGAAGGGATTGGAATCCCGACTTCTGAGCTAGTTTCTCATTGGAGGAAGCTTTCCTTCACTTGAGAGATATTTTTGGAGATCTCCAGGACTTATTTCAGATCTATGGTATCAGACCACATATTTCTCATACCCTCCCAACGGTGTTTCTTCTAGGGAGTGCGTTATTTTGGAGGCAGTGTTCATTGCATGGTTTGGTGGCTCCGTTGCAGTGTTTCCTTGTGATTGAGAGGTTCATCCTTTCATGGGAGGAAGCCCTTGAGGGTTCTACATCAGATCAGAAATATTTCAGCCTTGTACACTCGTGTGCTTCAGTGTTGCAGTGATGTTTCAGTAATTTTCTGAATATCACATTTGTATACAGAGTGTTTGGACAAGAAACCCTTGCCGGTTTCTTTTGTATCTTGTATAAGGAGATTATATCTTTGTTATTCAGCATTTTAATCAATATATGAGTAGATATATTTTTTCCTTCATTTTTGTGTGTAAACTCTCTCTTAGACTGCACAGTCCATTAAGCAGCAACTCCGGTAAAATGTAGTTTTGGGGTTTTAGTACTTTTTGGCAATCCTAGGTGTGGGAGATCTGTTTAACCCACCTAGTTTGCTTTGTTTCAGCTCATTTCTTGGATTTAGGTTTCTTATTGAATAATATATGGGATCCAAGATTCCATTTCACTTTTTTATTACATATGTTGCTGGAAATTCGTTTTTGATGCATGTTTTATGAGCAATCCTGAAAAAGGGATATTGCAGTGGTATCGAAGCATGATCTCTGGCCCAGCCTATGAGATCCAACTATTAGAAGAAGGAGAGATGGAAAGAAGCTAGGAAGCTTCAATATATGTAGGAAGGAAGGAAGAAAAGCTTGCAAATCTTCTTCCGAAATCTGTGAAGAGCTTTCAAGGAGAGTTGAAGAAAATAATATTGGAGATGAAATATCCAAAGGAGGTTGATTCTAGAGCTGAATCTAGATTTGAAAATGGTGAGTGTGAGCATGCAAATTCACTCCATGATGCACAGTGCAGTCAAATTCCCAGAGCTATCCTGAGATGGATGGGAGGAGGAAGAATGCCTAAGAGAATGACTCTTAGTGATTTGCTGCGGGAGTATGAATCTCAAACTGAGAGGTTTAGAGATCATACTGATTTCCAAGAGTTTTGCAAGATCCAGATGGAGAAGAGCCAACAACAGGATGCATATATATTTATTTTATCTACTTTTTCCAGATCACCTACATGTTCAGTTAGAGCTTGGGTGAAGGAGCTAAACTCCTATTTGTAGCTGCACCATATTTCCGAAGATGAAGTTATCAGAGTTGCAGCGCTACATTTCAGAGGTAAGGCTCATGCATGGTGGATTTTTGAATCTTGTTCCTTAAAAAATGCTAATACTTTCTCTTATGCAAGATTCATAAAAACATTGATATAGAGGTTTGGTGAAAAACTTCCTAAGACACATGAGCAAGGAAAACCGGAGAAAACAAAACCATTGCATGTGATGGGGGAAACTCCATTTCAGAAAACCATGGGAGGAGATGATGTCTTGCATTACACATTTCCAGAAGCAACACTTCCAGTTCATATTCTTGAACCAGAGGGCATGGGGATCACTTTTTCACAAAGGGATCCAATTATTGAGATGTTTCCTACACACATTGATGAAGAAGAAAGGGGCAACAATGCTGTCACATCTAGAGCACATCCAGTACCTCATGCAGAGGGAGGAGGAGAACATGCTCCAATAGGAGGGATTATTGTGCATTTGCAAGAAGTTCCCCAGGATATCATACATAGAGGTCCAAGCACAATCATTGAGAAGCATGATTGTGCAGCATTGCAGCTGGAAGAAGGAGAAAGGGAGGAAGAACATCATAATTTGATGAGAGATACACACCCTTCTATATTTCAGAAAGCCAACGCAAGGAAGAGGCAAACTGATTTGCGCAGTGAGGGCGGGGGAAAATTTTCCCAATCATGTACATTCTACTCTTGACATTGATGTCTCACTACATAGAGGCATTCCACCAGGGAGGCCACCAGATCTACAGTTGATGAGAGATATCTTGTCTTTGGGTTCACCACTCTTGGGTTTTGGAGAGGTGAAGAGTTTGGAGGAATAATTTGGAATGGGGGATGTCAAAGTAGCAGGTAGCAGCATGAGGAGAGCCTCACATGCTAGATCACCAATGTTGTCTTTGAGGAGGATTGATCCTTCTGGGAGGTCTCAGCTTTTGGTGGAGTACTCCAAGGATCTTGGTGCATGCATGATTCTTGATGACCCATATGGAGATGACAGATACATGGTGGATGATGTGGTCATCTATTTCTATGGCAGTATCTTCTTGACTAGATCTTCTAGTCTCAAGGAGAAGCTGCTACATGTAGCACATGAGGACTTCTCTTTGATGCACTTTGATGCATATTTCCATTTGATGGAGGAGTTCACTTGGGAGGGAATCCAACATGACATATATCAGCATATGGAGAGATTCATAGCTTGGATGGTGATAGAGAGGATGTCACAACCACCTTCCTACTCTTGTGAGTGAGGGATAATTTCCAGTTGAGCCATTTCAGCTCAAGACCTCAAGTACACAATGGAGGAGGTATCATTTCATGTTTTGTATTGTACTTCTTTCCTTTATTTGAGCAACATGATGTAACAAGAAGATATATTTATTCTTGCATATTGCATGATGATGTACTTGCAACTACTTGTAGCATTGATCTTGGCTATCCTTTTGATGAGCTATGGGGGAAGCCATATGTCTCTTGGTGTGCACCATTGGCACCAATTTGTAACTTCATGTTTTCATCTTATGAGATGACTGTGGCAGTAGAAAAGTGGTTGGAAAAGAACTTGTTATTTCTTATTTTGATGCAAGCCAAGGATGCACTGCACTGGTTCCATGAGAGGGACCATGATTCACTCTCCAGTTGTCACTTGGAAAATTGTTCTCATTGTACTTTGCTTCCATATGTTGCTGATATGTATATGTTCATAGGGAGCTTTGTTTGGAGAGTGGGATTGAGATTGGAGGTGCCCATTGGGAGCATGATTCTCCTCACCTTGTATGCAGTACATTTCAGGAGGAACCATGGGAAAACCATGATTGCCACATCACACTTTTTCTCTTCTTGTGGGAGGAACCACTTGGAGAACTTTAGGAGGCACTTCATGGCTGATTGGTTTGTTGGGACATCATACAAGGTGACCATCATGATCTTACTCTATGGCTTGTATGAGGGAGAGAGGAGGCAGAAAAAAGGTTGTTGTTGCTATGGTTTCACTTGGGAGAGTATGGGAAAAATTCTTCCCATACTTTTCATGATATTTCTGAAGAGAAGAAAGGCACATTCATGGTGCAAGGAGGCTACCCTTCAGTATTGGAGGATCATGAGAGACTTCCATGTTGGAAGATGATATTCTCACATAGAAACATGATGGTGGATGGCTTTGGCATATGGAATGTCAAAGGGAGAAGTCATGGAGCCTTATTCTTAAGGCCTACAGTGCTATCACATGGGAGTATGTTCTTATTTATGGAGTGTTCCAAAAAGTATGTGTATCCCTTCTTCTTGCAGATTTTTGTGAGGGGATCCTCTATAATATCCCATTTTAGGGATATCTCCAAAACACAAGCAAACTCCAACCAGAGATGGACTGGGAGGGCATTTACCAGATATTTCACCTCTGAAAAGAGAGTGAGATCTGGAGGCTACCTGGCCCTTTCCAGACTATGTCTAAGAGTATGGGGAAAACACACCAAGTGGTATAGTAAATGGAATGCTCAAAGAGAAAACTAACAGTAGTGCTAGAATACAATAGCATATATATAGAACATATAACAGATACTTAATAAATGAAAAGAGATAACTGAGCCATTTTATTATGCTGAGAAATATAAGTGAGTACAATAGGTGATCTGAGTGATGGCACCTAGACTTGCACAAGGCAAGTCAAGAAATACTCTCAGAATGCTGATGGAATGGCTGCTCTCTGATCTATGTCCTAGTTGCTGGAAAATTGCCGTGTAACTGCTACCGCTGGAACAAGCTGAGTATTTGGGGCTGATCCCCTACTCAGAATAAGCTGAAACTCTGGAATCAACATCTACTCACCAAACCCAGAAAATCCCAGAGAGCGTTTCTGGAATGGCCAACCCCCGAAAATCACCCCCTTGAGGATCTACACTATCCTCCAAGGCTCTGTGCTGACACTGAAGGGAATATGCTAAAATACTACCTCAAACTCTGCCAAAATCCTCCATTAGGCAAGGGCTGGCCCCTTGCTCAATCACCAATCTTGAAACCTCCAAAGACACCCAATTCGGAGCTCGCCAGAAATGGACTGCATTCTCCCTCTCAGGACTGCGCAGTCTATGAATGCACTGATCCTCCAAAAAAGAAAAACGCCAATCATTCTGCAAAATAATGATGGGAAAACCTCACCTGAGTAGTCACTCGAAGTCCCTCAGGGCTGAGGGTGAGATCTCTGAACGGAGACACTCGGTGCACTAAACAGTGCTGCAGACTAGCTAAACAACCAACGTGCTCAAGAAGTCAAAATGACTAGCTCAATATCATAAACATATGCATCCCTAGCTATGGCTCTCCTCCTCTCCATATATAGCAAATGAAGGCTCTCCATGGTCCCTACTTCGAATTAGGGTTTCCCTTCCTCTAGAAGCTTCCCTCCTACATTGTCCATGTAATGCTTTCCACCTCATACCCTGCGCTGGTTGACTTGGTCAAACCTCTTGCAAATGTCTCTTTTCATACATGGGGGTCTGAAATATAGTTCCATGGCTGATCCATTTTCATACTAGAGGGATTCAATTTATGTTTTTATTATTATTAGGCCTCCTTTCCCAATTATTCATCTCCTAAATGAATTTAGACAAAAACTAATGTTCCAATTTATTGAAGAAAAATTTGGAACATTACAGTCCTCCCCTCCCAAATGTTGCTTGTCCCCAAGAAAATCCAAGGATAGAACTGGAAATTCTCCACTAAAGGCATGGAGTCTGAAATATGGTAAGGAACATCTCCCTCATGTGGATCCTCCATCCCCAAGCAATCTTCCAAAAAAATGAACCACCTCCCAACAAGGTAACTCCTGAAAATATCCTTTCACCTCAAGCTCCGGTAATGAAGGTGGGCTGAAAATATGAACTTGGCAAGCATCATAACTTACCCCATGCTGTCCTTCTCTCCAATCATGACAAGAGTAGAGTGTATGCTGATCCTGGGTTGCAAAACTATTGCCCTCAAATGGAAAAATGAAGAAAAATCCTCCAAAGAGTTCTCCTCCAACAATGAAGAATAGGCGGGCCCAAAACATATTATCCATGATGAATAGGACATGGTCATCATAGAATATCTCAAGGAGGGGTTTGATGCAAGTTTTACATGATGATGCATGATGCAAACAATATCTCACAAGGATACAATGTAGTTCCACCCACTGCAACTTCAGAAAATTACATGGCAAGCAATGTACAAGATTCATCACATCTACTAAAGGATAGTAAATGGCTGAATGTAACAACAATACATGATCAAGCACTTTCCCATGGCTGTACAATGGATGAATATCAGCCTCATGGCCCACCTCAAAAGGAAAAAAACATGTGGCTGTGGTGGCCATATCTCCTCCCATGCTCCCATTAGAACATGTAGTGCAGAAAATGTGAGAATTTTTCCCACTTAAAGACACATCCAAATCATGTGTCTCCATCATAATCACGCTTCTCATACAAATATTCTCTATATCAGAAAATGAAGTCATGATCAGCAATAGAATGAAGAGAATTCTAAAGGTTTCATGTGGTGCAAGAGGGTACCAACAGCTTCCCAACCAAGTACATCGCAGTTTTACAAGTTGCTTCTTGAGAAAAGTACAAGGAAAAATGTTTCTTCTTACATGGTTAATCATGAATGTCCCCATATGATACATGTTAGAGTGCATAAAATGAACATACAAGTGATGATAAAACATTTTCCAATGGCCACAAAAGAGATGGCTGACTCCATCATGTATATTGGCCCAATACAACTCATGGAGAAATGTGACAAGCTTGCCTTCTTGTGAAGTAATGCACTGCATAAGAATGGCAAGAGTGTGCAAATCAATGAATGTATATACAAAATTCTCACCATATGCTGGAAGTAAGATGGTACGTGGATCCATGAATGAGTCCTCCATAGTGTTTTGGCATACTATGAGGAAAAATGAACCATGTGCTGTAAGAAGATGCTTGGAACCCCAAGTCAAGAAGAACATGCCATAGTGGTAGATGGCTCTATCATCATTACCTCCTCTTTTATCATCAAGTGAAATAAATATGAAATGATCCTGGGACCTGTGGGTTATGGATCCTCCACATTTTTGCTGGGAACACTTCATCCATAAGGCTCTGCTCCAAAGTGACAACGCTGTGAGCTTATGCAAATAAGCCCCTATCATTACCAAACTTTGTTCTTTGACATGCTCCTTGTCAAAGATTCCTCTAATAATGCTGAAAAAAATATGGAATACTCCCTAAGATGGAAGAGCTCCCAAATCATCAAAGACCAAAGAGATAATGCCATCTCCTCTTCCTGCAACATCATGCAAAGTGTGAGAGAAAATCTGCTCTTGCTCTCCTAGAAACAAGCAAAGCAACAAGACATTTTTCTACCTCCCCATACCTCCATCATAGCAATCATGTGATGAAGAAATGATGAATGATATGAGTATCATATCGACACCATGCATCCATACTCTATGCTTCTCACTGATGTAAGTATCCATCCTCTTACTCTTAGGAAGAGTGTTTGCCGAGTGATGGCCAAACTCTTTCAAGAGTAACCAGCGCAGCCAAGCCTCTTACTGCCCAGTATCGTTGATCTACAAGTAGCCTCCTAGCTCCTTTCTCATCAACCAAATCCACTCAATCACTTGTGGATGCCTCCTTCTTCTTCTCATGTTGGTACTCCTCCCATTAGGGCTATCATCCTCCCAAATCAAATTCCTGTCTTTGCACTTCATGGGATTTTGAAATGCAATCTTCTCAAGGATCAATGAGACCCTATCAAGACCAAAATAGGTGGTAGGAAAAAACCTCCCATCATGGTGTGTATGGCTCAAGGGATGTCCAACACAAGCATGAGAGATGTTATCCATCCTAATATGTCCTCCATCTTCTGTCTGCTATTGTGAGAAAGGAAGAAAAGCATTGCACACCATGGTGTGTTGAAGTGCACCTCCAATGAGCTCTCTCCTTGAGACCTTCCTCTCATCCATAGTCTTCCAAAACCAATGAGGTCTTGGATCTGAAAGTATAAGTTCCTCTTTGAGCTGAGAGGAGCTCATTGAGAAAGTGTCATCTTGAAGGGAGAAAGGGTTTCTCGCTGCAAGATGTCTACCATCATTCTTCAAGGCTTCAAACCCCAACCTCCAATGTGATATGCAATCCAACAAAGGCTCATGAAGATGATGGTTCATTTCCTCAAAATTTTTCATATTGCACAACGCAGTGCAACCAAGTTGCTCTATGGTAGCAATGGGATTTGAACCTTGGTCATGGAAAAGTAAAACTCCACAATTTTCAAAAGAAGTTACTGCAACAATAGTTTGTGGAAATTCTTTTATACCTTGATGCGCATTTGGAACTTCTTGTAGGGCTGCAAGATTTCCTTCCTCAAAAGTGTTGGCTGCCCCAACTGTTGATGCATGTAGCTGCTCTTCTATGAGTGTGACAGTGTTATCACAAGCCTCCTCAAGATGTGGTGTGATATTCTCTTCCTTTGCCCCTTCATCATCAAAGGTTTTGATAGACCCTTGGATGTACTTTGCAAAAGTTTTCACCCTTTCATGGCTCAAGTGGCTGCTCCACCATACATAAGCTTCACCCTCCAGGTGCAGCGATGAGATTTCGACAGCTTCTCTCTCTACTATAGGATGTAGTAAGAAAAATTCCTCCAACTTTCTCACCCAATCTTTGGCGTTAGATGACCCATCAAAGGTAGATAACAGAAATATATTTCCTTTGATTTCTTTTCTCCTACATGGTCTCTTCTATTCCTTTAGCTGGATGAAATGAGGAAAATCTAGAGCCTCCTTGAAGCCTCTAGTTTGAGATCTATACTTAACAAGGTAATCACTTAGAATCTAATAATTCAAGTGTCTTCCATGTTTAATATCTTCTTCTTGATGAGAATAGGAAGTGCATGGTACTTCCTCTTCTTTTTCTTCAATATTCTTGACCTCCTCAAAGGTGGATGCATCTCCTGGCACCGTACCCATCTGTTGCATGCTGCTACCACCGGACAACTCAGACACTACCCTGGTCATCATCTCAATGGATGGCACTACTGGGGTAAGCTCTACTCTCTCTGCTGAGATGTCAACCGATACGGTCAAAGAAGTCTCCAACAAAGGAAGTCTCCAACAAAGGTGTCCCATCACCCGCAACCCTTGCGTCATCTTGGGTGTATCCACATGCTCCAAGTGAAAGTAGCCATCTTGATGGCTTCCCCCTCCGTTATTCGATCAAGCTGGGAAGAGGTATCCAAATTCCCCCCCCCCCCCCCGATATCTAACCGCGAAATCAGTGGATCCCTCATACATGGGAAAAGGTGTCCTCCCAGTCGTATGCTGCAACTCTGAACTCTACGTGCTAGATCCCCCATTGTTCCTTCCACCTTCATCCTGCTTGAGTTGAAAATAATATCTAAAGGGAAAATCTTCTTTGAAGTTTTCCCCCATAGACTTCCATTCTCGAAAATAATCTCCAAAGGGTATATGATCACGCTGCCTCCTTTTCTCACTCGGTACTGGCGGTAAGAATGTAGGCATTGTGATCCTGATTGGCCTACTGAAGGCCGGTAAATGCTGGTCATACTGTTGGGAGACCCCCATATTTTTCTTGTCACCTCTACGGCCTTTGGTGGGTAAGATTCTGCCTACCCTCTTTGTTCATAGAAAAATATCCACGGCCCCTACTAATGCGGGTGTCATAGACAACTGGCTCCACGACTGGGCCGAGTTTATGAGCTTTGATACCCTTTGTAATATCTCTCGTTTCGGGGATATCTCAAAAACACAAGCTCCAACGAGTCAAAGGCGGGAGGGAATTTACCAGGATATTTCCTAGTCAAAAAGTGAGATACGGAGGATGTGCTCCCACTGTAGAATTTGATTATACCAAAGGTGGCTAAATTTGTTTTGAGCCTTCAAGTAACAATTTTTTCCCTATCAAAAATTGTTGGCTCTTGAAGACTCTTGAAGGCCTCATGCCTCTGTCCAGTTTCCCACACTACTATTTTACATCCTAAAAACCTCTGAAATCCTACAAAAATCCAAAGTCAAATACTGCTACAAACATCCTTTTCCCCTTCCTTCTCCTCAAAACTAACCTCCTCTTCTATCCCTCCACTCCCCATGAAAATCCATCATTTTTACATTTCTGCTATTTCCCCTCATCAAAATTCATTTTATAAGGTTAAAAACCCACTTTTTAACCTTACCGCAACCTTCTTTTCCTTTGAAAAATGTTAAAAACCATAGAAGCGCGCATATTTTCTATGTTAGGGACTCAGCCCCCCAGGAACTAGCCTCTGAAACCTTTCCAAATCCACACATCACGCCGGCGCGAGAGCAAACTGCCTAAACCTCGCGGCGCTTATCCTTCCCAATAATACTTATCGCCAGTATTGAAAACCTTTGTTATTTCATGTTTTGGGTTTTAATTCATTTCCAAAGGTTTTCATTCGTATAGATTATGGGGCAATCTCCATCGTCGATGCAGCCCCGCGGATACGGCAGTGCGGACTGACCTACCACGTGGTCCCCGCCGTTCAAACTTTAATCGCACGCGTTGATCACTCCCACGAGATCGGACGGTGCGGGTAACGCCATTCTGTGGACCTATTGTCCGTGCCTTGTTTGCCTTCACGCGTGGTTTTCATCGCACCTCTCCTTTGAGAAGACGGTTTTCCGATCTCCCGGCGATTCCATATCTTTCATTTGACACGTGTCCTCTACTCTTTGTTTTGAGAAACCACCCTCCATCGCGCATTAAAACCTAGACCAAGACACCCAGCGATATTAACCACCGCCGTCAGATCTGAACCCGTCCATCCAATGGCCGTTGCTCACCCAAGCTACGCCCGCGATAACCAGGCCATCGTACCGCGGAAATTGCGTCTCCGCCATTGATGTGATCTGCAGATCAATGACCCATATTCCGTCGCCCGATTCCGTTGCCCAGTCAACGATTCCCCACCACTGACTTTCCATTGCCCGCTCCCGGTCGTCGATCATGCGCGATAAACAGCTCAGATTTGATTCTCTTCCACCTATTCTATAATCTCCCCGATCAATCCTGACCGTCGGATGATGCCATCCAACGGCCACGCTCCCCCACACACCTTCCGATGCAGTTAAGCCTATAAAAGCAGGATTTTTTAATGAGTTTTCGCATTTTGCAGGGTTTAAATCATTTGTTCGTGGTTTCCAAAGAAGATTCAGGGAAGGAGGGTGACGACCCTCCCGTCTTCGGTTCATCCACAGAAATCACCCGCAGGGTTGGAATGCATGTTTCATCCATGTTTTCTCAGGCATTTATGCCTTATAAACCCTGCGCAGCCCGACATGACAGCAAGAAAACCATGAAGCAAGCACATTCAAAGATTATGAGTGTCAAAGACTAGAATATTATCAGAGAAGAGAATTAATGGACAGATTAGCGGGGATTATGGCTAAGACAGTTATCGAAAGCCTAATCCCCAATCTAAAACATAGTTTAAAGAAAAACCTAAAGTGTTTTAACCGATAGAAGACCTACACCGCCACAAATTAGGTCAAATTGATCCCTCCCAGAGACTAAATCGCCACCTGTGCCTCAAAGTATTCAATCAGGAACAGAATTTATTGAGCAGAATTAGATATTTTACCTCGACGCAGCCAAAGAGTTACTTCTGCCAGGAATTTAATGAAATAATATCTGCAGAGTAACCCTAGCATCACATAGAGCCTCAAAGGTCAACAAAAGCTCCCACCGAGCTTAAAACATGAGTGTAAATCAATTAATTCAGTGAAACACCTGTACAGTTTCTTCATTGAGCCCCCCAAGGGCCAAGAAAACATTAACTCTGTATTAATTGTATTTGAGATCTTTTATCAGATCTCACCTCCTCATCTTTCTATAAATACTTCAGTAGAAGATGAGTGAGGGGTTGGTTGTTGATGTAATTGCTAAAGCATTGTAATGTAATTGAGCTGAAGACTCCTGATTGTAAATAGTGATTCATTGGCTCTTGGAGCTCTGCTTGTGACAGATAAGTTGGGTTGTGAAGAGAGATGAATTAACACACTGGACTTGAAGATTGTAACTGGTTTGAAGCATCAATACAAGCTGATTTATGGAATCCTAGTCTATGTCGACGGTGATGTTATTCACATTGTAACTTGTGATTTTGTTTTTGTTTTCATTATGTTTCATATTCTTCTGTAAAGAACAATTTAAATAGTGTTAGGACCTACTGCATACCAGTAACCTTCTCTGGCTGAAAAATATTTATTTAAATGTTTTCTTCCAACTGTGTTATTTGGAAATGATTTAATTCAGTTTAAACATAGGAATGCTGGCGTTCCCTCGTCCTGTTGTCTTAGCTGAATATTATTTTTAAATGTTACTTTCAGTATATGTTGTGTGAAGATGAACTGAGGAAGATATGGTGAGACCTAGTCCCAGTCTTGTTTGCATAGCTGTTTTATTGTTTCCCTTAGAATGTGTTAAAAGCTGGATAGTTTCAAAGTACTTACCAGATCTTAGGCCATTCTGTGTTATCTCTGTGATTGTCTTGGAAGTAGCCAAGTAAAGAAGAGCTAGGAGAGGATTTGTGGTGAGCCCGGCCCGCTAGTCTCTACTCCAAAGGTTGCCTTCAAGTTTCCCTTAGTTTTTATATGTTTTCTATTGGAAGTGTATCAAAGGCTGGCTAGTTTCAAAGTACTTACCAGATCCTGGGCTGCTCTTTGTTCTACATCTATTTATTTCCCCTTCTTGATGTATCATTCCATTCCATAAATCAAACCTTAAAGAGATCCTTAGGCATAGATGACTTGCCCCATAGATCACTCTTGAACCTGATTGTTTCAATTAAATCCTCCTATGACTCCATAGCCCAATGGACTGAAAACCTGCCATCATTTTTCTTCTTGATCAAAACTTACTCTTTTTGCTTGCAACTTCTCACTTTTGAACCTTTTTACCTTTGGTATTTTTCACCTCTAACAGCAATCATGTTCAGCCATCTAAAAAACAAACAAAACCCTTGGAATTCATAACTAGCCTAATATCATTGTTCCAAACTTCAAAGACAAATCCATCTTTGCACCTATTGGAGAGATCCCTCTCCGGATTCAGGAGGGCTAGATCCTAGAATCCCAAAGTTGGTTTAAACGATGTTGTTTCTGTAATTGGACTTTGCCAATCTTGCTAATAAATTAAAGATTCCTAACATTTCTGCGACTCCACTGGGGAACTCCGAACCCAGAATCATTTTTATTCCTATAAAACTTTGAGAGTAAAAAGCAGCATTTTCAAGCACTACCAAGAAATGGTAATCATGATGAAACTTGTTTGAATCAGTGAAAATATAGGTCAACCCTAGGATTCTCATAAGACTTTATCTAACCTTGAAAAATCAACTAGCTTAGCCATAAGAGTACACTGCCTTTGTCTCATAACCGTAGCTAAGTTTTGAAACAGAGTTAGGATATTCTTAGAAACCACGCAAATTGAAAAATAACTCAGAAAATACCAAAAACATTTCAGATTGGTAGTAAAACACTTACTCTTACATTTCACTTACCTTTGTTGTGTTTTACCCTATACTCTTAGACAGAGTCTGGAAAGGGCCAAGTAGCTTCCGGATCTCAACCTCTTTAGAGGTGACATATCTGGTGAATGCCCTCCCAGTCAATCTCTGGTTAGAGTTTGTTGTGTTTCGGGATATCCTTTAAAAGGATGTGTTGCAAGCACTGTGGGGGACAGTGTACCTCTTTGAAAACACTCTAAAATTTCCCCCTGGCGACTCCAAAATCCTGAACAAACCTTAAGACTCCACTGGAAAGAACCCTTATTATTATCATATCATTCAAATTCAGTTAGAGGACTGAAGGATTAAAATTGTGAAAACATATTAGTCAACCCCTCAAATATTGTCATACTTGGTTCAACTTTTCTTGTTATTTGGGTCTAAAAACACAGCATAGTGGCTCCTAGAAAGATTCACACTAGAGCCCATCCTAACCCTAATCCACCTAAGATAGTTGATAACCCAGAAAGAATCCTTAGGAAGTTGCCTAGGATTCAATTATCAACTGTTTTCATATCACCCTTGAGAGCTAATCTGTCCCTAAAAATATTTCAGCTCTACAAAAATCACAAGCTGACCTATTAAATCCATTTAGAACTAGGTCCCTTGATGATTTAGATCAGTTAGATTCTGAGTCTTCACATTCATCTCCTGAAACAAGTGAACATCTTGGGAGTAGAGAAACAACACCTCCTGATTTACATTTTCTTTATAATCTAGGTGTCTCTCATCCAAGATCAGCTCAACAATCTACTGTAGTCCCATCCACTTCTTTTCATCCTTCATCCACTGCTCAAACCACTTCACTTCAGCCCACACCCCCTCTTGTCAATCCACCTCCACCACATATCATGGCAGCATGGTATGCTCCCTTAGTCCTTCCTGTACCATTAGTCAATCTTCCACAGGACTATCAGTCTAAAATTCCATTATATGATGCTACCAATGCTATAACAGCATCACAACATGTGGACAAGATGAATGACTACTTTGACAGAAACGAAATTGATGATGATTCTGTCAAACTCAGATTATTTGCTCAGATTTTAGGGGGAGAAGTAAGAAAATGGTTTAAAGCCCTAGCCCCCCACAGTATCAACAATCTTCAAGGCTTCCATCAAACATTCTTAAACAAATGGGAAGTGAGGAAGAATCCTCTCCAAGTCCTTGCTGACTACAACAATCTCCATAGAAACCCCGGGGAAAGTGTACAAGCCTATTGTACTAGATTTAACAGTGTGTATAATGCACTTTCCCCAGAATTAAAACCTCCACAAGGCTCAGCCTTAAACAAGTTTCCTGAAGGGTTTGATGCTGACATGACCTATTCACTCAGAGAGAGAGATTTTGCAACCCTTGAAGATATGCAAAAGGGTGCTCTTTCTGTGGAAGTCAACCTAATGGAGAAGAGAGCAAGGATGAAAGCCAAAAAGAGAGTATCTTTTAGAGAGGAATCCATGCCTACTACCTCAAACTCAAAGATAGAAAGAATGATGAAAGAAATGATGAAGAAAATGAGCATTCTTGAGAGAGCACAAGCAAGTCAAAACCAAACTACTCCTCAAAATAGAAACCAAAACCAGAATCAAAATGTAAGAAGAAACCAGCCTCCAAACAGACCCAGGGAAGATGATCAACAGATCATTCCTCCCTTTCATCAAAACTATGTGAGTGAGGTTGAGGAAATAGATGAAATAACAGAGGATAATGATATGAACCTATTTGGGGTAGATGATGATGACTTCGAGGTTCATTATGATAGAAAAAAGGGTCTTTACACACCTTATGATGACAAAAGAGATGATAATGAAAATTGTTGTCAAGACATGGAAAATGCCATCACAGAACCTTCAAAAGAATATGAACTCAGAAGTAAATCTAGTCAACAAACCCCCAACACAAAAACCTCTAACAAATCTTCTCAAAACAGCACTACAACCAAGCCTAAAACAGTGAAACAAAAAGAAAAAACAGTGGCTGTTAATTCTGGTAAAGGTAAAGAGAAACACTCAAAATCTTGAAAAACAGAGTGCAGACATTAGTAGTACTAACACATCAGCTAGTACTCCTGCTTCAATTGTTGTGACAAGTGTAAATAAAACAAATCAGCAAGCTGTGGTTGCTGATAGAGTGGTAGTAAGTAGGGCTGAAACCAGCACCATAAAGAATCCAATTCCTTTCAGCCTGGAACAGAAAATCTCAAAGATCAAAATCTCTGTTCCTTTAACCGAGTTAGCTGCCCAACATGTATATAAGACCCAAATTTTGAAGGCTTTAAACATAGAAGAAAACGAGGACACTCTCAATCTTAATGATGACCAACCAGAGCTTATTTTTGGTCCAAATATTGAAGGTAAGTTTCAAGAAGGGCCTGTCCCTCCCTTTTATGTAAGTTTAAACGTTCATGAAAAAAATTTGCACAACGCTATGCATGACTTGGGGGCTTCCCATAATTTAATGCCAAAAGTTGTAATGGAGAGCCTGGGTCTAGAAATCACCAGACCTTACAAAGACCTATACTCCTTTGAGTCAAGCAGAGTAAAATGTCTAGGATTGATAAAATACCTCTGTGTTAGCTTAGCTCATATTCCAGCCAAGTGTTTGGTTATGGATATTGTTGTGGCTGATGTGCCTCCAAAGTATGGAATGCTTTTATCAAGATCTTGGGGGACTAAGGTACAAGGTACTATGCAGATGGACATGACCTACGCGACTATCCCTGTTTTCAATCAGACTAGAAGACTTTACAGGGAGTCCCATAAGCAGTACACAGTTTCAAGTCAAGACAGACCTCAAAACTCTCCTTTGTATTCTATGAGTACAGGCTTGGATTCTTTTATCATGTTCAATGATGAAAACCTTAATGAACAAATCACTTTAAAAGAATCAGTGACCAAAAGGGAGGAAGAGGAACATAATGCTGGAGAGTCTAAGCAGTTTGTTGTATTTGAAAACATTAGCAAACCAAACATAGGTCTTGAACTACAAGACATCAATCCATTAAACTTAAATCCTGACAATCAAGAGAACAATTCTCAACCTGATGAAAAACTTGAGGATTTGAAACAAAATCAACTTAGTGCTGATATTCAAGAAGTATCTGGAAGCACGGTAGTTGATGAGGACATTCACCAAACAGATAAAACTAATAAAAGTCCTCTCTGGAGTATGTTTTTTGATGGGTCATGCACTAGGACTAATGCTGGTGCAGGTGTTTAGATTATTAACACTGAAAGCAAACACACAGAATGCATTTCTTGCAAGTTAAACTTTCAGCGTTCTAATAACATAGCGGAGTATGAATGCCTGCTCTTAGGCTTACATTTGTTAAAAAGGTTAGGAGCCTAGAGAATCAATGTGTATGGGGATTCTGAGTTAATCATTAGGCAAGTCAATGGGGAATATAATGCAAATCATCCCAGACTTAGGGCCTATCGTAACGACGTCATGGATCTTTTGAAAACATTCGAGGAATCAGGTAATTTTTGTCCCAATGAAAAGATCTGTAAATACAATTTGCTGCGACGGGACATGTCTAATGCCATGTGAGACCAAGAGATTTCTCATCGAGATAGCATTTTAGGCCAGTGTTTTTGATAATAAAAAATATTGTGGTGTTTTGACATAGAATAGTTCATCTGAGGGCTTTATACAATTGAGAATTTTGCGTTCGCATAGTTTATTCAGTTATGATCTGATCTGAAGAAAATTTTCTTGGTGAAGAAGAACCTTCTCCTGAGCTTGTAAATATTAACCTTCAGACTAGCAAACTTAGAAACAAAACAGAATTGAGTGTAGAATCTGAAACAGAGGAACTAGAAACTCTGCATTCTAAAGATGAAAGTTTGCCAAGTGGTCTAACACCCTTGGAAGAGTTGTTTGATTTTAATGATATGGCCAAAAAACCTAAACTGGAACCTGTAGAGACTGAAGTGGAGGAGTGCAACATAGGTAGTAAGGAAAAACTGAAAATGATCAAACTATCCAAAACTTTGCCGGCTCACATTAAAATCAAATACATAGAACTGTTCAAAGAATTTTCTGATGTTTTTGCATGGAGTTACGAAGATCTTAAATCCTATGACACTGAAATAATACAGCACAAAATCCCTCTTAAAGAAAACCAAAAACCATTCAAACAGAAACTGCGCAGAATAAACCCTGTACAACTGCCTTTGGTCAAGAAGAAAATCATGAAGATGTATGATGTTGGTATTATTGTCCCTATTAGATATTCTGAATGGGTATCTAATCTGGTGTATGTTAGGAAGAAGACTGGAGAAATCAGGCTTTGTGAAGGAAATCATGAAGATGTATGATGTTGGTATTATTGTCCCTATTAGATATTCTGAATGGGTATCTAATCTGGTGTCTGTTAGGAAGAAGACTGGAGAAATCAGGCTTTGTATAGATTTTATAGATTTAAACAAAGCTTCATTTAAAGACAACTACCCTTTACCAAAAATGGATCATATTTTACAAAGGGTGGTAGGGTCTAAAAGAATTTCTTTGCTTGATGGCTATTCAGGGTATAATCAGATCTTGGTTCACCCTGCTGATCAATTAAAGACAACTTTTACTACACCATGGGGCACTTTCATGTATGTGAAAATGCCTTTTGGTCTAATGAATGCTGGCGCAACCTTTCAGAGAGCCATGGACATAGCATTCTTGGAAGAGCTGGGCTTCTTCATCATTATCTATCTTGATGATGTGACTGTGTTTTCAAAAATAGATGAAGAACACTTAGAACATTTGAGAACAGTTCTCAAGAAATGCAGAAAGTTTGGAATATCCTTAAACCCTAAGAAGACACTATTCGGCCTTCAAGAAGGTAAACTTCTTGGGCACATTATTTCTGAGGAGGGTATAAAGATAGATCCACAGAGGATTGAGGCCATATTGCAAATCTCTCATCCTCGAAACATCAAGGAGTTGCAATCTTTCATTGGAAAGATTAACTTCTTGAGAAGGTTCATCCCCAACTTGGCTGAGCTCCTTAGGAAAATCACAAACATGTTGAAGAAGGAGCAAGGAGTAAAATGGACCTTGGAATCAAAGACATCCTTTGAGCTGGTGAAACAAGCATTAACCAAAACACCGGTTCTGATAAGTCTCGATTTTTCAAAGGATTTTTATATCTTCTCATTCGCATTAGAACATACCATAGCTGCTGTCCTTTTACAGAAAAATCCACAAGGACAAAAGCAGCCTATTGCATTCTTTAGTAAGGTTTAGGGATGCCCCATTGAAGTATAACATTATGGAAAAACAAGCTTTTGCCTTGGTTAAAGCTTTAAAAGATTTCAGGGTATACATCCTTCACTCACACATCATTTCCTTTGTCCCAAATTCAGTTGTTAAAGAAATTCTAACACAGGACCCAGATGGTAAGAGAGGTAAGTGGATTGCTGTTATTCTTAAATATGATTTAGAGATAAAACCCACTAAGCTCATCAAAGGCCAAGGTCTAGCTAGATTAATGGCTGAATCAAATTGTGAATTTCTTGATATTCATATGATTAATGCTTTAGATTACCAAGAAGAATTCTCAACTCCTATTGTTGAATACCATTTTATGAATTCTCCTTGGTATGCTGATATTGTTTATGTTTTGCTCAATTTAAATACACCTCCTGGTTTGACAAAAACAAAGGCAAGGTTCTTGAAGCTGAAAGCGGTAAACTATTGCATTGTAGATAGATGTCTTTACTGGAAAAATGCAAGAGGTATATTGCTTAAATTTTTGCCTGAGTTTGATGCAGAGAAGGTTAAGCAAGAATTCCATGAAGGAGAGTGTGGGGTTCATTTGTACTGGAAGTCAAAAGCTAACAAAATTTTGAGGGATGGTTTCTATTGGCCTACTCTTTTTCATGATGTACACAAGATGATCATTGCTTGTCATAAGTGCCAACTGTTTGAAGGCAAAAGAAAACTGCTACCCCTGCCTCTGCATCCAATCACTGTTGAAGCTCCTTTTCAACAGTGGGGACTTGACTTCATAGGAGAAATCCATCCACCATCTTCTACCCAACATAGGTGGATTCTCACTGCTATAGATTACTTCACTAAGTGGATAGAAGCCATTCCTTGTAGGCAGGCCAATGATTCAGTTATCATAAAATTTATGGAGACTAACATTCTCTCCAGATTTGGCTGTCCTACCAAAATTACCACTGATAATGCAACAACATTTGGATCAAAGAGGATGGTTGAGTTATGTCATACATACCAAATAACATTGGGGCATTCCACAGCCTACTACCCTCAAGGTAATGGACTTGCGGAATCTTCCAACAAAATCTTAGTGAACATAGTCAAGAAACTGTTGGAGGACAATAAAAAGTCTTGGCACACAAAGCTGGTCCATGCACTTTGGGCTGACAGATTAACTTTGAAGAAATCTATTGGTATGTCACCTTTCCAGCTTGTGTATGGTACTGATGCAATTTTTCCAAATAGCCTTGGTGTACCAGTTATGAAGTTGATCCAAGAATTGCAGACTGAAGAAAATGACATGACCAGAAGAATAAATCAGACCATTCATCTTCAGCAAACCAGAGAGGAAGTGTATAATAAAGCATTTCAGAAACAGGACAACATAAAAAAGCTTTTTGACAGAAGAACAAAGGCCTGCAATTTCAAGATTGGGGACAAAGTTTTAAAGTGGGACTCAAGGAGGGAAGAAAAGGGAAAGCATGGAAAATTTGACAACCTATGGCTTGGCCCTTACTCTATTCATTCAGTTGCTAGTAATAATGCTTTTTTCTTACAGGAACTGGATGGAACAGAATTGTTTGGGGGTCCTGTCAATGGCAGGATGCTTAAGCATTACTTCTCTTGATCCATTTTACGTTTTGAAGCCTTTTTTATCTTTTTTCCCATTATGGATATTCCATCCAATATTGCATTCAAAGTTATGAAAAATCAAAAAATACAAAAACAAAGAAAAGAAAGAAAAGAGGGAAAAAATGAAAACAAGAAAGGCAAAGCCCCATGCCAAAATAGAGAAACAAATCTGAAAGTGTGCAAGCTCAAATGCCACTCCTCCAAAACACACTTCTAGTTAGTCAAATTGTTTAATATTGACTAATTAGCTTTAAATTTTTCTGCTGATAGGATAGTGAATTCGATTTTCCAAACTGTTCAATCTTGGCTTATCAGTAGATAGATTAAGAGAGAAATTGAAGGTTCAAACAAGCTCAAAATCTGAACCTAAGTTTCCAAAAGAGATGACTCAAATCTGTTTTACTTTATGAGTCAAGGGATGTAAAAATCTGGTTCTAATTAACCCAAAATCTGAATCAGAAAACAAGGAAGAGACAGCTCAAACAAAGCAAAAACAACGCTGTGAAAAAAGAGAAGGCCATGATGAGAAACTTTCAGATCTTAAGCCTTCCATTTTGTTTTTATTTTTTCTGCAAAAAATAATATATGTGCAACTTGTTTTTATGCCATAGATCACAGCAAGTCAAACAACTAAATCTTGACTTGACTTTTTTTAAATTTCTGTTGTAGAGATTAGAGAATGAAAGTCTGTTGGACAGTTTAATTCCAACAGACAGTAGATTAGGTAGAGAAGAAATCTGAGCTCAACTGCTTAATCTGAGTTCAGGGAGAAATAAGGAGTAGAATTAGATTATTTTTATGTTTTCAAAAGAATAAAATGTTGTGAAAAGAGTTTGCCAATCCAAGTGCACTCTGATGAAGAAAAAATGTTAGATCAGTAGGATTGGGTAGGTAGAAAGTTGTGTTGATAAAGTCCATTATTCTTTCATAACTGATACTATTTTTCAGAGAAAATCAAGATCATCAAGAAAAATAAGAGCAATCCAAAGGATCAAGCACAAGTCAGCCTCCTAGAGAAATCAAGTCTGAATTCTTGATGCCTTCAAGAAGGCACCATCCCCAAGTGGAGCCACTGTTAGCCACCTGTAAAATTTGATTATACCCAAGGTGGCTAAATTTGTTTTGAGCCTTCAAGGAACAATTTTTCCCTATCAAAAACTACTGGCTCTTGAAGACTCTTGAAGGTCTCTTGCCTCTGTCCAGATCCCATACTGTTGTTTACATCCTAAAAACCTCTGAAATCCTACGAAAATCCAAAGTCAAATACTGTTGCAGACCCCGTTTTTCCTTTCCTTTTCCTCCCAACTAACCTCTTTTTCTATCCCTCCATTCCCCATGAAAATCTCGCATTTCCACATTTCTGCTATTTCCCCTCATCAAAATTCATTTTATAAGGTTAAAAACCCACTTTTTTAACCTTACCAAAGCCTTCATTTCCTTCAAAAAACCATTAAAAAACCATGAAAACTACATATTTTTATGTATGAGATTTCAGCCCCCTCGGGCTTAAAGTTTTTTAACCTTTCCATCCATAAGCCCGAGCGCCATGACCAGCTGCTAAACTCGTCAGGCGCTTATGTGTTTCAACTAATGTTTCTCCGCCAAAATGCAAAAAACCTTTGTTATTTGAAATTTTCGGGTTTTAATTCATTTCCAAAGGATTTCCGCCCGTGCAATTGTGGAGCGATCTCCACCGTCGATCTACTCCGCAGATCGGACGGTGTGGACTTCGACTTACCATGTGGTCCCCACCGTTCAAACTTCAATCGCCACCGTTGATCTGCTCCACAGATCGGACGGTGTGAAGCGCACCATTCCTGTGGACCCCCCTCCATCCATACGTTGTTTTCCAAACCCGCGTGGTATTTTTCGCACCGCCTTTGGGCGAAAGGTGGTTTTTCCCCGATGGCCAGTGATTCCATACGCTTGCCGCCACGCATCCCCCGTACCTTTTCCAAAACCACCATCCCCGCGCATTAAAGTTATCCCCCGCGCATTAACGTTCGGGCCAAGGCATGCAGTGAAATTTACCACAGCCATTCGATTTGGGCCCACTCATCCAACGGTTGTTGATCGCCGAAGATGTCTGATGGTTAACCAAAGTGCTCGCTCGATAACCAAGCTATTGTACAACGGAAATCGCATTTCCACTGTCGATCTGATCTGCAGATCGACGACTCATATTAAGTCGCCCGATTCCGTTGCCCAGTCAACGACTCCCTCCGCTGACTTTCAAACCTTCGCTCCCGACCGTCGATCACGCGAGATCGACGGCTCGAATTTGATCCTCTGCCACCTATTCTATAATCTCCCCCGAACAATCCTGACTGCCGGATGATGCCATCCGATGGCCACACTCCTCCACACACCTTCCGATGTAGTTAAGCTTATAAAAGCAGGATTTTTTAATGAGTTTTCGCATTTTGCAGGGATTAAATCATTTGTTCGTGGTTTCCAAAGAAGATTCAGGGAAGGAGGGTGACGACCCTCCCATCTTCGATTCATCCACGGAAATCACCCACAGGATTGGAATGCACGTTTCATCCATGTTTTCTCAGGCATTGATGCCTTACAAACCCTGCACAGCCCGACACGACAGCAAGAAAACCATGAAACATGCACAGTCAAAGATTATCAGTGTCAAAGACCCAGATGAACCAGAACATAGAATTAATGGACAGATTAGTGGGGATTATGGCCAAGACAGTTATCAGAAGCCTAATCCCCAATCTAAAACATAGTTTAAAGGAAAACCTAAAGTGTTTTAACTGACAGAATACCTCCACCGCCACAAATTAGGGAAAATTGATTCCTCCCAGCAACTAAAGCGCCACCTGTGCCTCAAAGTATTCAATCGGGAACAAAATTTATTGAGCAAGGTCAAAATATTTTGCCTCGACGCAGCCGAAGAGTTACTTCTGCCAAGAATTTAATGAAAGAATGTCTACAGAGTAACCCTAGCATCACATAGAGCCTCAAAGGTCAACAAAAGCTCCCACCGAGCCTAATTCATAAGTGTAAACCAATTAATACAGTGAAACCCCTGTACAGTTTCTTCATTGAGCCCCCCAAGGGCCAAGAAAACATTAACTCTATATTAATTGTATTTGAGATCTTTTATCAGATCTCACCTCCTCATCTTTCTATAAATACTTCAGTAGAAGATGAGTGAGGGGTTGGTTGTTGATATTATTGCTGAAGCATTGTAATGTAATTGAGCTGACGACTCCTGATTGTAAATAGTGATTCACTGGCTCTTGGAGCTCTTCTTGTAACAGATAAGTTAGGTTGTGAAAGAGAGATGAATTAAAACACTGGACTTGAAGATTGTAACTGGTTTGGAGCATAAATACAAGCTGATTTATGGGATCCTGGTCTATGTTGACGGTGATGTTATTCTCATTGTAACTTGTTACTTATTTTCTGTTTTCATTATGTTTCATATTCTTCTGTAAAGAACGGTTTAAACAGTGTTAGGACCTACTGTATACCAGTAACCTTCTTTGGCTGAAAAATCTTTATTTACATGTTTTCTTCCAACTGTGTTATTTGGAAATGATTTAATTCAGTTTAAGCATAGGAATGCTGGCGTTCCCTCATCTTATTGTCTTAGCTGAATATTATTTTTGAATGTTACTTTCAGTATATGTTGTGTGAAGATGAACTGAGGAAGATATGGTGAGCCCTGGTCCCAATCTTGTGTGCATAACTGTTTGAGTGTTTCCCTTAGAATGTGTTAAAATCTGGATAGTTTCAAAGTACTTACCAGATCTTAGGCCATTCTGTGTTATCTCTGTGATTGTCTTGGAAGTAGCCAAGTAAAGAAGAGCTAGGAGAGGATTTGTGGTGAGCCCGGCCCGCTAGTCTCTACTCCAAAAGTTGCCTTCAAGTTTCCCTTAGTTTTTATATGTTTTCTATTGAAAGTGTATCAAAGGCTGGCTAGTTTCAAAGTACTTACTAGATCCTAGTTTGCTTTCATGTTTTTCTTAAGTGCCTGGTCAAAGGCTGGCTAGTTTCAAAGTACTTACCAGATCCTGGGTTGCTCTTTGTTCTGCATCTGTTTATCTCCCCTTCTTATTGTATCACTTCATTCCATAAATCAAACCTTTAAGAGACCCTTAGACATAGATGACTTGCCCCATGGATCACTCTTGGCTCTTGCTGTTCCAATTAAATCCTCTTATGACTCCATAGCCCAATGGACTGAAAACCTGCCATCATTTGTCTTCTTGGTCAAAACTTACTCTTTTGCTTGCAACTTCTCACTTTTGAACCTCTTTACCTTTGGGACTTTTCACCTCTAACAGCAATCATGTTCAACCATCCAAAAACAAAATAAAACCATTGGACTTCATAACTAGCCTAATATTATTACCCCAAAATTCAAAGACAAATCCATCTTTGCACTTATTGGAGAGATCCCTCTACGGATTCAGGAGGGCTAGATCCTAGAATCCCAAAGTTGGTTGAAACGATGTTGTTTCTGTAATTGGACTCTGCCAATCTTGCTAATAAATTACATATTCCTAACACATAGCTCTAGGCAAACAAATCGACAAACTCTTTAAACAGGTCAATGTATTTCCTTTTCATGTCTGGTGGCAAGGACTTAGCCAATTTAATCATTTTTGGCTGATCCTCGGTGCCTATGTTGCATTCCTCAACCTCAGACTCTGTGTATTCTACGGTGGGCTTCTTTGCTACATCATTAAAATCAAAGAGGTCTTCTAACGGTGCTAGCCCCCTAGGTATGTTCTTGTCTTTTGACGACAATACCTCAATGTCTTCGTTTTCTGTGTCCTTGTATTCTTCAGTATGAGTGTCAAGTTCTTTATTTAACATGTTGATTTCTATGGGACCAAATGGTTTTTCTTTTTCAGGGAACTTTTTGTTTAGGCGATTTTCATCGGATTTAGAATCCAAATCAGATGACTCAAATTCGTTCTTGCCCAGCAGAAAATCCTCTATCTGTTTGTCACCTTCAAAGACCTGCCAATATTTTTCATTATCTGGCACTGCTGGTCTAAACTTAATTTGAGTTGTAGAGTCTTTGGTTTCAAATGGCGTTAAGCATGTTCTAGCCGCAAAAGCTAAATTGTGTGCAACAATATTTCTTTTTCTTGGCACAAAAATCAATTTGGACTCCTCAAAAGTTTTTAAAAGTTCCATGACATCATTTCGATAAGCTCTAAGCCTGGGATGATTTGCGTTATATTCCCCATTAACTTGTTTAATGACTAGTTCTGAATCCCCATACACATTAATTCTTGTGGCTCCTAACTTTTTTAATAGATGTAAGCCTAAGAGAAGGGATTCATATTCCGCTATGTTATTGGAACACTGAAATTTTAATTTGCAGGAAATGTTTTCTGTGTGGTTGTTTTCAGTGTTGGTAATCCAGACACCTGCACCAGCATTTTTTTTAGTGCATGACCCATC
>JAXQQM020068882.1:0-76995 GCA_034641835.2 Pinus albicaulis | reverse complement strand
CAGATCCACATCGCACAACGCACTCATCTCTCCTCCACGGCTACACGGATTAATTATATCTTTGGGCTCTGATACTAGATAATGTAGAAAATATGCAATATAATTATATACTTGCGCACAATAGAGTGTGTGTTTACATTAACATGGAATTCTCATCAAAATCTTTATAAAAATCACTTTCAATTGAACTCAAAGTATATATAAAGAGAAAGCCAAAAAATAAACAAAATACTTGCATAAAATACAACAATATATTACAAATTCAAACCCTTCCTTGTCCGAATATACACTTTTGGCCTCTTGCTCTCACCTTCACAACTCGTCACACTATCCCTCTCTAAATTTTTTCCTCTATCATATTCCATTCTTTGTGCCTCTCTACATCCTCACACAAAGCTTCATATTTATACATAATTATGGATTAATTTGAATCCATGATTTCCTCCACAAATATCTCAACCAAATCCTAAAATATATTTATCCCTTTTTGACTCAACTAAGTTCCATTTAAGGAGTTCTTAATCCCTAAAATATCTATCCAACCCAACTCCACTCATATTCTCAATTAATTAAGATAATATTTACAATAAATCTCACACTCATATTTTTTTCTCTTAATTTATTTAAATGTGCATAATTTATAAAATAAAATAAAAAAAATCACCCCCTGAATCATCCAAATACAAAATGAAAATTAAGCAGGATGCTCCTGCATCAATTGTAAAAATTGTACAAATGTCTATCTGCCAAGAGTTGAAGAGGCGGTGTCGGGAGGTCTAGGATCATCATTAGGTGGTTGTGTCATAGTTGGGGTTATGGTCTAGTGTGTCTTCTTATTCTACATCATTCTATATCATTGTAAAGTGGACCATTTTCCCTAGTACGGGAGTCCATTATTTTTATTATTCTTCTATAGGGTGGTAGGGTGGTGCTAGGATGGTGCATGAAGTCACCAATAGGTTCAACCCTGTGAAACATTTAGGGTGGTAGGGTGGCGCCAGGGTGAGTTTTAGCTCATTGGGCGTTGGGACATCCATTCAATTGACTACTGAAGAATCTCAGGTGCTGGAGCATCCATCTAGTGGGAGTTGGAGAAGAATGATTTTCTAGATTCTAGGGAGTTTGAGCTTTATTTTCAATTGGAGTTGAATATTAAAGTATTATTAGAAAATCATTTAGGTGGTTTTTGTCCTAGAGAGGGTTTCCACCTTAAAAATTGTGTGCATTTGTGTTCCTTTTGTTTACTGCTATCATTGTACGAACACTGATAATAATTGAATATTAACTAATGCTCTAATTGAAAGGAATATTGATTTACCCCCCCTCTCAGTATTTACAACACTACGTTGTTTGAAGCAGGGCCAATGCAGACACCTCTTGAAACTAACAACTGACCAGATGGATAATGGAGTACACAAGTCATGGAAGCCAAGTTCCGGGTATGTCTAATAGCACCATTAGTGAAACCAAAGTGATTCATGTCATCCAATATTACCTGCCAAAGCAGATCAAATTCATCAAAATCACAACAAAAATCGAAAACCCAGATATGTACAAAACAAAAAATATACAACAAAGCAAGATGCTAGGCCAAAGCCTAGGCATAATAATTTTTCAAATAGAGCCCATTTCTCGGCTCCACCAACTCATTTCCTTCAAAATCAATCAAGGCATAGGCTCCTTTCTTCAAGACATTTTTTATGATGAATGGGCCATACCACATAGATTTGAACTTACCTGCCCCCAAGGTATCCTTCTCTTGGGCATAAACCAAGATAAGGTCACCTTCAGAGAAAACCCTAGGCTTGATCGCCTTATCGTACTGAACCTTTACCCGTTTCTTATGTGCCTCATTCATCGTAGCTGCATCTCGAAGTTTCTCATCGAGATGTTACAGATGAATAAGGCATTCTTCGGGATTGGAAGTTTCAGGAAGAAGCTCAATAGATAACTTAAGAGAGGGAAATTCACATTCAATAGGAAATATAGATTCAAACCCATAATCCAGTTGAAACGAAGTAAAACTAGTTGCAGTTTTGACTAACATTTGGTATGCCCAAAGTGAAAGATACATCATAATATGCCAATTGGCTCTGGCTTTATCAATCGTCCATTAAAGAATTGTCTTCAAGGATTTGTTCATGGCTTCAACTTTCCCATTTTCCTGAGGATATTAAGGAGATGAATGCTCCTGATGGAAACCTAATTTCAAAGCCAATTCAACCATCATGCTATTTTGAAAGTGACTACCATGGTCAGTGAAAATCTCTTTGGGAATACCAAAAAAAGAAATGACTTGATTGAAGAGGAATAGAGTTTTTGTCTCACTTTCATTCCCAAAGGTAGGCATAGCCTCAACCCACTTAGTAAAGTAGTCTACGGCTACAATAATGTACTTGTGACCTTTAGCTGAAGGCGAGTTACAAGTAGTATAATCAATACCGCACTTTGTAAAGGGGTCGACAGTGATGAAATGAAGGATTGGAGCTGGATGAGCATGCATATTTCGAGTATAAACCTAACACGGATGACACCTTTTGACCGATTCCATACAATATTTTAAAATCGAAGGCCAAAAGTATCCTGCACGCAAGATTTTTTGGGCTATAGCAAGCCCAGATAAATGACCAGCACAAGCTCCACTGTGGCAATCATTTAGCACAACCTCAAATTATTCGAGATTTAAGCAAAGTCTAAGGATCGAATCGACCCCGCGATGATATAAAGTGTCACTAATAATCAAATAACTTTTGGCTAAGTGATGTAACTTCCGGTGCTCATCTTTTGAAAAAGTCGAGGGAAACTTCGTAGTTTGGAGATAAACTATGAGATCCGCATACCAAGGATCCTGTGAAGAAATGAGAAAAAGATGTTCATCAATAAATTATTCATCATAAACAATCTCTTTTCCACAGGGCAATTCAGAAATCAATTTCGCAAAAACTAATGATTTCTTGGACTTGGAAGACATAAACTCAAGATCAAATTACTGCAAAATCACAATCCATATATTGTATTTGCCCCCAATCACTCACCTATTGAGAACAAAATGAAATGGATTGACTACTTCCAAAACATAATTTTTGCGAAGGAGAATGTAATGTTTGAGCTGCTGCAGAGCATGAAAAACTGCTAAAGCAAGTTTCTCAATTGGAGAATACTGAAGTTCAATACCTACCAAGCCTTGACTAAGGTAGTATATAACATGCTCGGAAAGAGCATTGTCTTCCTGATCCAGAACCATACCAATGGTAGATTCTACTATTGCAAGATACAAGAGGAAATTGCTGCTATAATTGGGTGTACTAATTAAAGGAGCAGAGGTCAATGCTTTTTTCAAAGCATCGAATGAGAGTTGAGAAAAGTCATCCCAAAAGAATGGAACTCCTTTCTTTAGTAATCTCATAAATCCTTTTGTAATCTCAGCATAATTTATGATGAATCTCTGCAGAAAATTAGCTTTTCCTTGAAGACTTTGAAGTTGACGAATTGAAGACGGGGGAAGCAACTGAAGTATTGCCTCAACCTTGAAGGGATCTACCCGAATCCCTTTCATAGATACAATGAATCCCAACACCGACCACATGTGTGTAAAACCGACCACATGTAATATCCCAAAATAGGGATTCAGCAATACATAAACTGTATTACAGTCTTGAAATTATTAATAAGCTTAAAATAGGTGTGAAAAAAACATATACATCAATTGGAACTACAGCAGCAAATTATATTCTGATCTATGATCCAAAAGATGGGGAAAAGCAGTGATTTATGCCCTAAAAGGCTTAATTTCAGAGATGTGCGTAAAAATAAGGGCAAGTGATGGTGGGATCTCGTATCTTAGGTCATGAGGGACTTACATACCAAATTTGAGCAAAAAAAAATTACTCTATCTATGTTAAACAGATCTCCCACTCCCGATACGGCTTAAAAACACCCAATCCCCATGACTTGTGGTATGCAGAAATTACTGAAGCTTATGCAGCGTGATTTTCTGAAGGTGCTAGATGAAATATGGTATAAACATCATTAAATCAGATTCATATTGTTTCTCATACAATATAAGAGGAAGAATGAAGACTTTTATGAGAAAAGTCCTCTAGAAGAGGTGTTGCAACAATTGTATTCTACTGTAAAACCTTGACAACGTTATTTTCTGAAGCATATAGCAGCTGGTGATTAAATATTATATCTAGAGAATATATTTGTACCAAAATTTAGATCCATATAAGATATGTATAAGATATGTTTTCAGCAAAACATGAACATACAAGAGTAGATCTGAGATCTACTGCAGCAGATATGCAAAATGATTCAAAAATTATGAAGCAGATATATCAATAAAAAAATTAGATCTGAAATATACATGGATTGAATGGCCAATCCATGGATCACCACAATGTAAGGAAGGCTCCTTAACACCAGATATCTCTCCTCCAAATAGTTGCCAAAACACCCTGCAACTTCTCACTTGCAAATAACATAGTCTAGGGATAGAAACTACACTGTAGGCTTGATGCATTGTTTGGCCTGATGCCAAGATGTAGATCTGAAGCTCCAATCAGCTAATACACTCTTCCAGGAGGTTAAAATACACACTCACTGAGAAGAGGCACTAGTATAATCTAGATCTGAGGAGATCTAGTGTTTCCACTTGTTGCAGCTCACAAAAACAATCAAACCCTCAACAGGATCTAAATTTTGGTTGGAAGATGAAGCTTGGCCCAAAGCCTGATAGTGGACAAGAAATGCAAGGCTCCTCTAAGAGATACTCAATGGAAGAGGTGGGATTCCTGATCAGGAACACCCAAGTGCTAAACAACACTATTCTCTTCTAAACAGCCAAGAGAATAAGAAATGTCTAAACAAACAATATCTTCTGAAATCATATGGTCATCAACAACTCCTCTCTTGTTGTCCTTCTCTTCCTTTTATAAGATAGAGTCCTTGCAAACCCTAGACCATCTCAAATGAATTAGCCATGTTCACATAAATAGTCTCCAACTTGATTTTCACTATTTATCTAGGAGGTTCAATGAATCTAGAAAGTGCTATGATTTGGTCATGTTGACCTAGTCAAATAGTTCAATCCCCTTCACACATAAGGGTGTTTTAATGTAAATAGCCCAGATATGTCTTTTTTCACATGTGGCATTCATTTATTCATAGCTTTAGGAGTTTTTCATGTCCTCCTTTTCATTTTTATTCATCAACATGAAAATAAAAGAAAAACAAAGAAAAATTGAATATTCCTATTAGCTTGGGCTAATTTAGGAATATTACAGTCCTCCCCTCCCAAATGTTTCTTGTCCTCAAGCAACTGTAAGGATAGAACTGAAGAGCCTCTCTTCTTCTTGTAGCATCTTCAAATGATATGTTCCTCCAAAGAACAAGATTCCTTCTCAACAATATGCCCTCAAGTTGTTCCTCCCATGTGTATAAGCATGCCTTTGGTAAAATTCCCAAATGGCTCTCATCATGAAAAAGTAGAACATACATGGAAAAAACAATATGTGATCTAGAGGCCTTCTTGAGGCATGGAATCATAAGTATGTTGGGAATCATCATCCCCATGTGAAAGCTCCATCCCCAAGCTATCATCCACAAAAAGTGAGTTACCCTCCAACATAGTAACTCATGAAACATCTCTTCCACCTTAAGCTCCTACAAAGAAGGTGGGCTGCATGGCTGAATTTGTGGGATCAAACTGTCCATCCCACTTTACTTCTCTCTCCACTTATGATATGTGTGGAGCTGATGCTGACCTTGGGCTTAAATACAACGGTCCTCAAAGATGACCCAAGTCACTCCATCAAATAAATCACCCATGAGGTGCCTCCTCAAATAACTCAAGATCTCCAGATGGTTCCTCCCATAAGAAGACAAGAGGTGTAGCATGGCAATCATGGTATTCCCATTGTTTCTCCTGAAACATGAAACATTTGAAGTATGGAGAATCATACTCCCAATGGGCACCTTCATCTCTTGTGCCACTCCCCCAATAGAGCTTCTCATAATCATAAGAACATCATCAGTATATGGAAGCATGAACAAATGAAAACAAGTTGCCATGTGGAAACCAAGGGGTGGAATATTGTTCCATATGTGGAACCAGCGCAGTGCATCCCTTGCTTTCCTCATATCATAGTGCAACAAGTGTTTTTTCAGCCACTTGTTTTCTGCCACATTCATCTTAGAAGATGGATCATGAAAGTACAATTTGGTGCCAATGGTGCACACCATAAATCATGTGGCATTCCCCCACAAACCATAAATAAAATGGCCAACATCAATGCTGCAAATGGCCTCAAGTACATCATAATAAAATAAACAATAAGGAAAGACCCTCCTTGGTACAATATGCTGCTAAAAAATATAAAGGAGTACAAATCATAAAGAAAAAATATACATCCTCCATCATGTACTTTGGTCATTGAGCTGAAATGGCTCAATTGCAACTTCTCCCTCACTTCAAATGAGTAGGGAAGTGGTTGTGACAACCTCTTCATTATCTTACAGGATATGAATCTCTCCATATTATGATATACATCTAGTTGGATGCCCTCCCAAGTGAATTCATCCAATAAAGAATGGTATGCATTAGAATGCATGGGAATAAAGCTCACCAATGTTGCATGTGGATCTCTCTCCTTATGCTTGAAAATCCAAGTTAGGAAAATCATAGAAAATAAGATCATAATAATGTAATATATGTATCCATACACTAATCCATCATACTCCTCTCCTACATGCCTCCATAGTGCATCATATGTGAAGTGATCCTGGGAACACTCCATCAAACATTCCAAGCTCCCAAGTGACAACGTTATTGGCTCTTGCATTGAAGCTTATGTCATCTCATCACTTCTCCTTTTGACATCCCATATGTCAAAGTCATCATCAAACATAATGTTGTTGTATGTGAGAGATCCCTCCCAAAGTGGAAGTAACTCCTCATCCCCCAAAGCCAAAGAGTAGGCCCTATGCACCATGATAGTGCCATCTCCTACTCTTGCAACATCATGCAAAGTATGGAATGAGATCAGCCCATACTCTCTCAATAACAACCAAAGCAACAACAACTCTAGTTGCCTCTTCACACCATCATCATATAGATCATGGAGCAACAACATAGTAAAATATATGAAAGAGGTCACATTACTCCAATATACCCAAACTCCTTGTTTCCATATGATGTAAGTGCTTGTCAAATACCCTTAGAAAGAGGATGACGACCAAACTCTTTCAAGAGTACTTAATGCAGCCAAGCTTCCTGCTACCCAATATCATAGATTTGCAAGTAGCTTTCTAGAAAATTGCTCATCATCCACACCCATCCATCCATATGTGGGTGCCTTCCATCTGGTTCTTCCTTAGCACTCTCCCAAGGAAGGCTATCATTCTCCAAAATCAGATCTCTACTCTTGCATTTCATGGGATGTTGAAATGCAATCTTCTCGAGGATCAATTTTATCCCATAAGGACCCAAATAGGTGGTAGGAAAAAACCTCCCATCATGATGTGTGTTAGTGTCCTCGTATTTGGCTGATTGGCAAGCCAAATGACAGTGTAACATCAAACCAAGCTTTGGAGTCCGAGGACCTAGCCTTCCTGGACTCAGAGAGGGCTCTCTCTATATGTGTAAAGGATATCTGTGTGTTTGCTTATTGTGTTCTGATTTTAGGCTAGTTATGAAGTAAGTTTTTTGGTTTTTTAAGATGTGAGGGATGAAACTGATCAAAGATATAAAATAGATAACAAGGTGTTAGATTAATTGGGCTATGGGGTCAAAAGGTCAAGAAAGCTATTAGATGACGATACAAGGTTGTTGAAGGGCCGATTTGATTCAAGGTAGAAAGGATCTTAGGGCAAAATGGAGTAAATGGACATCAATTTTGTGAACAACAAAGAGTTTCAAGCATAACTAGTTTAATAGATAACATAAACATGGTAGGGAAAACCATTAATCATGCAAAATGTAACTACAAGCTAATCAATACTTAGAAATAAACATTCAAGCCATGCATAGAAGTATAAGACCCTCTAACTTTGGGAAATGGCTTTCAGACTTTGGGGAAAACACTTAAGGAAGACAAACAACTCAAAACACTATGCTGGAACGCCTAAACACAGTACTTCAAGTTATTGGGCACTTTTAACAACAAGATTTTCATAGTTTTAGGCAAAGGGCTAGATCGAAACTAGGCCTCCTTGGTTCAACAAGATGATAATCTAATCATTCAAAGAGAAATTTCATGGATGGAACTATAGCTAGCCATAGGTAAGCAGGGCGTACCGTAAGTCATACTTAGCATGTATAGAACTATGAATGAAACAAGCAACAATATCCTCAAGTTATTAAAGAGCAGTTAAGAATTCTTTAATGCAACTAAGGAAGAAGAAAACATGAAAGCTATGAAGATTCAGGAAATTTGAGGTGCCTCCATGGGCATATCTCAAATTTGTTCTCTACTGATCTATAGCAAGCAAGAAACATGTATCATGAATGAAAACTAGAAGACAAAAACAAAGCAAGAGACACTATACCATTCTACCAAGTCATGGAATCCATCAACAATCCTTCATCATCCATCCAAGAACATCCAAGAGGCAATCCAAAAGCATAACACAAGTATTTTCTTCCAAAGCTCATATGACCATATATTGCTTCTCTTCTCAAGTTCAGCCTTGTTTACAATGAGAGCCTTTGGAATATATAGGCTCAAGTGAGGAAAACCTCATGGTTCAACTTCCTCTCCTATTGGCCTAATCAAAATATCTAAACTTGTCCTTGAGGCTTTGCAAAGCCCAAGGCACAAAATATCCCATAAAATATCTAGAAAATGCTAAAAAAGGAAAAATAATTGACTTTGAATCATTTTCCATGTGAAAAAATAGCTAAACGCACATTTGGAAAAAGCAATTTTTTGAGGTTCAAAAATTACAAAAATATTCAAAATTTACATCAGCAAAAGGTCCCCTGACTTGCCGGCAACATTTGGCAGCCTTCCCGATGTCAAAACGAGGCTCATGATAGCTCGTTGGAAAGCTCTGAGTGTCTAATTTCTGGAAAAACTGAAATTTTCCCAATCTAAGGCCTATAAGTCCTCCAAAAATAGGACTGTGTGTAAAAAACCAGAAAATAAACCTTGCTGATAGACGGGGCAGCATGTTGAAAAAGTGAGTGTTTTTTGTATCTTTGGGGGACCAAAACAACTTCAAATGCTCCGAAAATTTCTGAGTAGATGCTCTTGAATTTAATACATCCAATGGTACCACTCTCAAGAGTTTAGGATGCTCCAAACTGAAATGGCGGCGCCCATGATTTTATGCAATTAGGCCCAAAAATGTCGAAAAACAAAAACATGTCAAAATTTGCTCAATTTTGGTGAGCAAGTCCCTCAAGGCTTTTTAGAAACATGTCTAGAAGGTCGGGCCAAAATTCCAAGTCCTGATGTGTCTTTCTTCACTTTCGGTGCCGGGCGCCCTTTTTGGGCAGTTTTGAGCTTTTCTTGGTTTTCCTCCTTTGTTGCTTGGCATTCTAGCTTTGGTGAAGAAGTCATGGCCCCTTGCCCTCTGCTTGTAGATGAAGGAGGTGCTTTCAAAACCCTCTACTTATAGATGAAGGAGGTTTCTTTGGTCTTCAAACCCTCTGCTTATAGATGAAGGAGGTTTCTTTGGTCTTCAAACCCTCTGCTTATAAATGAAGGAGGTTCTTAGTCATGTCATATCAACAGCCTCTTGACAATGTTGTTTTTCTTTCACTGTTCTTTCAGGCTTCGAATGTGGTCGCAAGAGCTTGATGAAAAACTCTTTGCACTGTAGCTGCATCCCAGGCTCAAGATCACATTGAGAAGCAGTTGTCTTCTCATGTGGTGCCAAAAATTGTCTTCTGAGATGCTGGTATGTTTCCTGTCCTTGAAAGATCCATCAAACACTGTAAAACACCTAAAATCAGCTTGAGATTATGGTCTATGTATTGCTGAGACTTAAGGGTGTATCAGTGGCGCGACTTAGGGCTGTGACCAACTTTATTAGCAGAGTGGGAGGTCTGTTATGACTGGTCTATAGCAGATGGAGTTTTTTTGGCTCTTGGATAGTTTGCCAAGGGTGAAATGTCTTAAAGCGCCACTTCCTAACTTAGGGGAGGTTGTTTGAACATATTTGGATTGTTTCTTTAGAACTGATGGTCAGACTAGTATGGTTGAGGTTAAGTAGGATTTGATAATGAGGTTTCATCTCGTCATGGGCGGACTGAAAAGGTAGGAAGGCAAAAAATTTTATGGGGGTTTTCTAGATGACAAATTGACATATGGAGATCAGCTTCTAGAAAACTAAGCTAGAATTTAGTCATCAACAACAGGTGAAAAATACTGATGACTAACAACGTGTATGGTTCCCCATCGATCCATATGTGGGTGCCTTCCATCTTGTTATTCCTTAGCACTTTCCCAAGGAAGGCTATCATTCTCCCAAATCAGATTTCTGCTCTTGCATTTCATGGGATGTTGAAATGAAATCTCCTTAAGGATCAATTTGATCCCATAAGGACCCAAATAGGTTGTAGGAAAAAACCTCCCATCATGATGTGTATGGCTCAAGAAGTGTCCAACACAAACATGAGAGATTTTATCCATCAGAAGATGTCCTCCATCATCTATTTGTTCCTCCTTGAATCCATGAAGATCCAAGTGTGAGAAGGAAAGAGCCTCCTTAGACTGTTGAAGAACCTTTCACTTCATGATGTGTTGAAGTGCACCTCCAATGAAATCTCTCCATGAGATTTTTGCCTCATGCATGGCCTTCCAAAACCAAAGAGGCCTTGGATCTGCTGCAGGTAGAAGTTTCTCTTTGAGCTTCAGAGTGCTCATTGAGAAAGTGTCATCTAGAAAGGAGAAAGGATTTCTCACTTCAAGATGTCTACCATCTACAATTCCTTCCTCCATTGCTTCATGAATGAAGTTGACATGTGAATGATCCCATGAGGAATGATTCCTCTTTTCTGCATCACTTCTCGTGTATAGCATAGTGCAATTATGCTTCTCTAAGTTGATAATGTGCAGTGATGTGGACCCATCCATAATGTTTGTTGAAATGACAAGAGATCGACATTTAAGCATACCTTGGCGAAATTTGGAAGCTCCTTGCAGGGCTGGAAGAGTTTCCTCTTCATATGTGTTGGCTTCCAAAAATGTTGAAGATGAAGGATGCTCCTCCATGGATACAAAAGTGTTGGTACATGCCTCTTCAACTGGTGGTGAGGGCTCCTCCCTCCTTTTGCCAAATCTCCTGATCATCCTTTGAGAAAACTCAGCAAGAGTAGAAACCCTTGCATGGCTCAAATGGCTGAACCACCAAATGTTTGCTTCACCTTCAAGGTGTAGCGCTACAATTTATATAGCCTTTATGTCTACTATAGGATGTAGCAGGAAGAAATCCTCTAGCTTCATCACCCAAGCCTTTGTTTCACATGTGAGTGATCCATCAAACGTGGACAATAGAAATCTATTGCCTCTCACCATCCCATAGCTGTAGGGTCTTCTCTCTTCCTTCAGCTGAATAAATTGTGTTAAAGCTAGAGTCTCTTTGAAGGCTCTAGGTTTAGCTCGGTATTCAACAAGATATTCAGTTAGAACTTCAGATTCCAATTGTTCTTCATGCTTCTTGTCTTCTGCTTTGTGAGAGCAGGAAGTGCATGGTCCTTCCTCTCCTCCTTCTTCTGTATTCTTAACCTCCTTGGGGAGGTCCTTTCTAGACCTGAAAACTGATGAGATTAATCTCATCTTCTTCATCATTATGATCTTCTTGGGTTGAGATTCACAGGATGAGCAAAGAAAGTTGCTTTGATACCATTGTAATATCCCAAAACAAGGATTCAGTTATACATAAAATATATAACGGTCTTGTGATGATGAATAAGCTTAAAATAAGTTCAGTAGACACATATACATCATTTGAAAGTATAACAACAACTTATATTCTGATCTATGATCCAAAAGATGGGGAAAAGCAGTGATTTATGCCCTAAAAAGCTTAATTTCATAGATGTGCATCAAAATAATGGAAAGTGACCATGGGATCAAGTATCTTTGGTCATGAGGGACCTACATACCAAATTTTAGCTGAAAAAAATGACTCTATATATGTTAAACATATCTCCCACTCCCGATACGGCTTAAAAACACCCAATCCCCATGATTTGTGGTATGCAGAAATTACTAAATCTTATGAAACATGATTTTTTGAAGGTGCTAGATGAAATATGGTATAAAAATCAGTAAATTGGATTCGTAGTGTTTCTCATACAGTATAAGAGGAAGAATGAAGACTTTTATGAGAAAAACCCTCTAAAAGAGGTGCTGCAACAATTGTATTTCACTGTAAAACCTTGACAGCATTATTTTCTGAAGCATATAGCAGCTGGTGATTAAATATTATATCTAGAGCAGATATTTGTACAAAAATTTATATCCATATCAGATTTGTACACTAGAAATGCTCCTTTATCAGATCCCCTTGGGGTTTTTAGCAAAACATGAATGTACAAGAGTAGATTTGAGATCTATTGCAGTAGATTTGCAGAATGATTCAGAAATTCTAAAGTAGATATATCAATAAAAAAATAAGATCTGAAACATACATAGATTGGATGGCCAATACATGGATCACCACAGTGTAAGGAAGGCTCCTTAACACCAGAGATCTCTCCTCCAAATAGTTGCCAAAACACCCTACAACTTCTCACTTGCAAATAACGCAGTCTAGGGATAGAAAATATGTTGTAGGCTTGATGGAATGTTTGGCCTGATGCCAATATGTAGATATAAAGCTCCAATCAGCTAATACACTCTTTCAGGACGTTAAAATACACACTCACTGAGAAGAGGCACTAGATTTGCCTAGATCTGAATAGATCTAGCTTCCACTGCTACAGCTTGAAAAAAAAATCAAACTCTTAACAGGATTTGAATTGTGGTTGGAAGATGAAGCTTGGCCCAAAGCCTGAGAGTGGACAAGAAATGCAAGGCTCTCCAAGAACTACTCAATGGAAGAGGTGGGATTCCCGATTAGGAACACCCAAGTGCTAAACAATACTATTCTCTCCTAAACAGCCAAGAGAATAAGAAATATCTAAACAGAAAATATCTTCTAAAATCATATGGTCATGAACAACCCTCTCTTGTTGTCCTTATTTTCCTTTTATAAGATAGAGTCCTTCCAAACCCTAAACCATCTCAAATGAATTAGCCTTGTTCACATGAAGAGTCTCCAACTTGATCTCCACTGTTTATCTAGGAGGTTCAATGAATCTAGATAGTGCTATGATTTGGTAATTTTGACCCAGTCAAATAGTTCAATCCCCTTCACACATAAGGGTGTTTTAATGTAAATAGCCTAGATATGTCTTTGTTCACATGTGGCATTGATTTATTCATAGCTTTAGGAGTTTTACATGTCTTCCTTTGCATTTTTATTCATCAATATGAAAAGAAAAACAAAACAAAGCAAAATTGAATATTCCTATTAGCTTTGGCTAATTTAGGACTATTAAAATGATGGATAACTTTGCCCAGGTCCTTAAACGACTACCCACTAACAGCGCATCTGCATCTAGCAGCCACTCTGGAGGTGCGACTCCCTTTAAGGTACAAGTAAACTTTGACATTCCCATATTTGAGGGTCAAATAAATGAAGATGGCGTAGATAGATGGTTGAATCTATTAGAATGATATTTCTCGGTTCATGACTTTTCCGACTGGGAGAATGTTATTTTTTCACTCCTCAAAGCTATCCCCCATATCAAGGACTAGTGGGAAACCTAGTCTGAGAAAAGGGATGAGACAGAACCTTCTCTGTTCTCATTCGTACCCACTTGGAATTATTTATAGGATGCCATCAAGGAACGATACTATCCCATGGGGAGCTATGCAAACAAGTACATATAATGGACCACGCTGCAGCAACAAAGGGATCAAGATGTGCATGTGTTGATGAATCTGTTCCATACCCTGCGCACAAAGTTGGCTATCAAATATTCAGAGAAAAATTTGATGCTAAAGTATTGCGGTTGTCTACACAGACACATTCAGGAGGAAATCGAGTTCCTTGACATCTCCTCACTTGGTACGACATACTGGTATGCTGCCAAGATTGAGCAGAAATTCGAACAGAAGAAGCAAGACTTCGGATCTGCGAATCAAAAGCAAGGGAAAGGTGCCTCCAAACTACAAACCAAAGTACAAAGCCAAGGCATGGCAGCCCAAGACAAATTGCCAAAGCCACAAGCAAAGAACAACACCGCGAACCCAAAGGACATGGGAAAATGGTGTGAGTTCCATACGAGCTCCACTCACAACACAAGTGAGCGTCAGGCCAAGCAGTCGCTGTTGGTCAAGATGAGGGATTTTGAATCAGATGCATGCTCTGACTCTGAATCAGAACCTAATAAGGGGAATTACAAAGGGAAGTATATTATTGATGCGGAGCCTAATGCCATTGTTGCCACTACGAAGATCCATAAGGGGGAACCAGAAGATCCAGAGGAGGTAGAGCGTCTCTTCCACTCCCAGATATAGGTAAAGGGTTCCCCACTACAGTTCATTATCGAAAATGGGAGCCAAAAGAACCTCATTTTAGAAAATTTCATGAAGTGGTTGGGCTTGCCGACCACAGCGCACCCACAACCATACACCATCGAGTGGCTTCACCAAGGACGGGATCTTTGCATCATTAGGCAATGTGGCCTTCCCTATAGCATCAAGCGCTTCATGGATGAGGTATTGTGTGACATTTCTCCTATTGATGTTTTTGATGTATTATTAGGTCAACCATACTTTTGGAAGAGACATGTTGTGTATGAGTCCCGGCCTCGTGTTGTTATTGTTACTTTGGGAAATAAGTTGTACAGGATACTAGAGGTACCACCGCCTCCCACCATCTCTTTAGTTACTGCAAAAAAATGTAGTAAGCTTATTTCTCAAACCAGGAAATTTGTTTTCCTGATGATCCACCCCCAGGGCAAGAACAATATTGTGGCCACGACCTCCAGACATGGTTCCTTTGCATGACAAAAAAAAATGGACAAGGTTGTGGAGGTGTACGGGGACATCTTTACCTCACCCACAGGGGTGCCTCTACACTGTCAGGTCAAGAACACCATTGACCTAACCCCTGGTGCACCGCTACCCAATGGACTGATTTATAGGCGCTCTATTTTGGAGAATGATGACATCAAGAGGCAGATTCAAGAGCTACTGCAGAAATTTCACATCCATCCAAGTTCATCACCCTGTGGAAGCCTGATCATGTTGGTACAGAAGAAGGATGGGACTTGGAGACTCTGTATTGACTATTGGGCATTGAACAAGATCATTGTCCAGAATAGGTACCTGATCCCACAGATTGATGACCTTCTAGACCAACTCAAAGGGGAAAAATATTTTAGCAAGATCGACTTGAATTCTGGGTATCACTAGGTACCAATTGATCCCTCTGATGTGTGGAAGACTACCTTCAAAGCCAAGGAGGGCCTTTTTGAATGGCTCATCATGCCTTTCGGGTTGACAAATGTTCCCGCAACCTTCATGAGGTTGATGGATGACATCTTACATCCATTCACCAACTCATTTGTAGTGGTGTACTTGGATGACATTCTGATCTTCAGCCAGACTTTGGAAGAGCACCTCAACCACATACGAGAAGTCCTCCAAACACTACGTCAACACAAGTTGTGTACCAATTTGGAGAAGTGCACTTTTGGCATGACCTAGGTTCAATATCTAGGATACAATATTGATGAAAGGGGGGTGCATGTGGATCCAGCCAAGATCCAAGTCATTCAAGATTGGCCAGCCCCAAAAACTCTAACAAAGCTTTGTAGCTTTCTGTTTCTTGCTAATTTCTACCACAAGTTCATGTTTGGATTCTCTCATATCACTTGCCCCTCAAGTCAAGTCACCAAGGGAGGAGTAAAAGAAAAATTCATTTGGTAGGAATATCAACAGAAGGCATTCATAGAATTAAAAAATTGCCTCTGTTCTGCCATAGTGCTCACAGTTCTAGACTTGTGACAACCATTTGAGATCGAGACAGATGCCTCTGACTATTCTATTGTGTAATATCCCAAAATGGGATTGTTAGTAATGCATGTCTGAAAAAATGCATTTTTTCAGAAATGTATGCTACAATAATAAAAATCAGCCCTTGGATTCCTTAGATCTGATAATCTAAGACCTGAATCCAAGAGGAGATCAGAAACAAATCAAACTAGGTAAGGTAAACAAACCTCCCACACCTAGTATGGCTTGAGAAATGCCCAAGGAAGGGATTGCAACAATACAAAACACTACTGCTCAGAAAATAACGCAGTTTAATAGAGTAAGAGTATGTGGCCAATATGGAGGCTCATAAATTACATGTAGATCGATAATTCAGATTTACAATGTGGCTTATACAATGCATAAGAGAAAAATAGAAGACTTATAAGAAGAAATACCTCAAAGAGAGGTGCTGCAACACATGTATTGACTGAAAGAAGACTTGACAATGCTATTTTAAAGAGCTGCAGTAGCTATATATTACACTTTATATCTATAGCATATCTATGTACAAAATATTATATCTATATCAAATCTATACACTAGAAGAGCTCCTATACAAATTCCCCTTAGGGTTTTGAGCAAAACATGACATACAAAGAGTAGATCTGAGATCTAAGTTTCAGATCTGCAGTAATATTCAAATTTTTTTTGAAGTAAATAAAATTATAAGAAGATCAGATCTGAACAAAACATGGATCATATGTGTAATCCATGGATCACCCCAGTGAAGGGTAGAACCCTAACACTAGAGATCTCTCCTCCAAAAGTGTGTCAAAACACCCTGCAACTGTACACTTGCAAATAACGCAGTCTTGGAAGGGAAACTACGCTGTAGACTCTAGTACTGGATTGGCCTGATACCAAGATCTAAAAATGTAGCTCCAAAGGTCTAATACTCTCTTATCAAGGGGATATAATTCTTTCCCACTAAAAAGAGGCACTAGATTGGCCTAGATCTGAGTATATCTAGCCTCCACTTGCTGCAACTTAAATGGACAACCAAACCCTCAACAGGATCTGTGTTGTAGTTGGAAGATGAGCTTGGTCAAATGCCTGATAGTGGACAAAATCAGCAAGGCTCGTCCAAGAGCTACTCAATGGAAGAAGTGGGATTCTCGATCAGGAACACCCTAGTGCTAAACAACACTATTCTCAGCTAAAAAACAAGAGAATGATATATGTCTAAATGGAAAATATATTCAGAAATATAACATAATCAACAACCTTCTTATGTTTTCCTCCACTTCATTTTATAAGATGAAAGTATTGCCAAACCCTAAACCATCTCAATGATTTAGCTCCTTTCACATGTGTAGCCTCCAACTAAAAATGCGTTGTGAATCTAGGAGATTCATTGTATCTAGACAACGTTGTTGATTTGGTCCTGGTTGACTTGGTCAAATGATACAGTCTCTTTCACACCTAAGTGTGCTTATGTAAATAGCCCTGATTTAGCTTTATTCACATGTGACATTGATTTATTTTGATGTTTAGGAGTTTTATTGATCCTCCTTTACAATTTTATTCATGAGATAGAAAAATGAAGCAAAATTTTATATTCCCATTAGCTTGGGATAATTGGGAATATTACAATCCTCCCCTCCAAAATGTTTCTTTTCCTCAAGAAACTGATAGGGTGAGTGCTGCAACATTTCTCCTCCTCCATTGGTGACACCATCAAGGATCAAGCTTTCTTCACAAGCTAAGTGTTCACCAATCCAACCCTCCATGAATTGTTCCTCCAATTTCATTATGAGATGTAGATAATCCATCCCACAATGAGTCAAGAACTCAACTGAAACAAGCATGGCTAAACCAATACTCTCTCTAAAAAAATGTAGCATAAGGTACATAGAGAGTTTCCATCCCATGTGGTACATAGAAGCTTCACATCCTCCCTCCATACAATTCCATAAAAAGTACAACTATATCATCAAGGTATGGAAGAAAAATTACATATATACAAACAAAAATTTGAGCATGAGGAGGTGGGTCAAAGTCCCACATACGATAACAGCACAGTGCATCTCCTGGCTGCATCAGATCAAGGTATGGTAAGTGGTTTCCCCACCACTTACTTGCTGCATATGTCATATCACCATGGCTGAAAGTGTGAGATATGTTTGGTGCCTTTGGGAAGCACCCATCATGAAAGAAAATCTTCCTTTGCACAACAAGGGAGTGACCAAATTCAGAAATTTTAGTGGCCCAATGTGTTCCATGAGATTCATATGATACATAACTCCTTCTTGGAGTCATGGCCTGCATAAACATGGTGAAATAATATGGAAAATCAGAAAATGAAACTTTCTTTACATGACCAGATTCTTCACCAACAATGTCCCTCCTACACATGGAGTTATGCATGGATCTTTCTCCTCTTTCAAAATAAGGAAGAGATGGTTGAAATGAATCTTGCATAGAGTCCCACGGCTTCCCCAACTCCACATAGCTCATGCATTATTGAAAATTTTGATGTAGCTCTCCTCCAAAGCCTTCCCATTTAACGCATCTCATGATAATGTTGTAGATCTTCATAGAATAGGTAGGGTTGAAACAAAAATCTTTGTAGGCCCTTTGTAGCATCCTCTCCTTGAACTTGGAGGCTCTAGGTAAGAAGATCCTATCATGATGATATATGACTCCCTCATCGACTAGATAGCCCTCTCCATGCAGCTGGTCATCAAGCATCATACAAGTGTGAAGATCCTTGGAATAATCCACCAACAGCTGGGATTTCCAATATAGATCTACACTCCCCAACAAGGACAACGCTGATGATGCATCAACAAGAATTTCTGTCATGTTTTTTATCTCTTCTTTGACATCACTCATGCCGAAGGTACATGTTGGAAGGACATACCTTCCCTCCTCTTCCAACAACACAGAATCAGAAATGAAGGTGGGTGATGATGATGAGAGAATAAAATCACCCTCCTTCTTATGCTTTCCCAAACCTTCCAGTGCTATAGCTATGCCTTAAAATTCTCCCATCCCTCCTAGATCTGATTTTGGAGCATCAAGTAGTGAGATATCTCTCACCAAAACTGAATTAGGTGGCCTCCCAGGTGGTTTTCCACTAGATAAGAGTGTCCCTTGTAGAAATCTCATGAAATTAATAGATGGTGTTATGGCCTAAATCTACCTCAGGTTGAGAAAGGCAGGATCTAGGGTAATATCAAACCACACTTAACCTGGTAGCTAGCCCTACCAGATCGGGAAAGGGTTCTCTCCTTGTCAATCTCAGCAAAAAATGATCAATGAGGCTTGAGATGACTTAAATGAAAACTAATTTTAGGCTAGGTATATATGCAAAAGAGTCTTGATTTGAATTTAATGAATATCTTTTTGGCTCAAGAGGAAAGGAAAATTTGGGTCTGGGGAATGAGGCTCAGTTTTGCAGAGATCTGAATGGGGCAAGGTAGGAAATTTATTTGACACTTCCAATTTGAAATAAATGGAGATTTGAGAGAGGTGAGGAGTTGGAGAGGGCAAGAAACCTTCAAGGATCCTCTTCAAATAGCTGAAAACATAGAAAATTAAACAAACCCTAGGTTGAGCAATGCAAATTTTAATGAATTCTACCTTTATCCTTGTTTGTTTAAGTTGAGAAGAAATAAGAGAGACAATGGTATACATAAAACACCAGTAGACTTAAATTTACAAAGAGAAACACATTATCAAAACAAAATGCCACATGAATCCCATAGAGTGCTACAAACCCTGGTCTTTTCCTTTGCCAAAAATGCAGAGATGATTGTACAATGATGCTCAAAGAATTCCCAAGAGTCCAACCATGCTAATGACTGAAAAACCACAAGATATAGACAAAAAATAACTCATCCCAGCCTCTATGGGTCGATCTCACAAGTTTAGGAGCTGTTCCAACAAAATCTAAACTAAGAACTAGAAAGTAGGCAGTGGAACAATTTGCCTCTATAAACTAGGAAACTGATTCATTCAGTTTCAAATCAACTTTTGATGGATTAATCTACCTATATGAGTGAAAATTTAATAAAATTACATCAAGATCCATCAAATTACATTAAATTACATCATGATTTTGACATTTGGAAGTAAGACAGCCAAAATGTCAAAAACTAGGTGAAAAACAGAGTTTTTGGGTAAAAAATGAGCAAAATCCTCCAATGCACCACACCTGATTTCCCTATGCATCGCGCCAGTTTCCAGCTGATTTTGGAGGCCTTCTCGGTGTCCAACTTTTCTCCAAGTGGGCTTTCTGGAAATTTCTACCTGTCTACTTTCCAACACAACTGTAATTTCTGAATTTGGCTTTCATTTTCCCCTCCAAAACTGACTTCTACAAACACTGCTTCCTGTGTGTCAAAAAAGGGGCAGAAAGGCCATTTTTGGGGTGTTTTTGACCCTTCTCGAAGCCCAAAACCTGTCAAAATTTCTTGGCCATAGGTAGGCATGCATATTTTTTCATGAAAAATCCTAAAATTTTGAGTTTGCATCAAAAGGAGTCCCCTATCAAAAGCGTGCGCCAAGTGGCGCGGCGCATAGAGATGAAAAGTCTATTTTTACGCCAAAAACTCAAAATTTGCAAAAAGTATCCCAATTTTTTTGAAATTTGGGTTGAGTGTCCTCCATTATGTGCTATGGTGGGCCAAGGAAGCCTCGGCCAAGATCTAAAGTCTATCATGACTTTTCCGACGTTTTGATGCCTTCTTAAACTTAGGCTTCAAGATCTTGATCCTTGCTTTGCAAACATGGTTTCTTGCCCAATAATGATTGGCCATGTGCCTCAACATGTTATTTTCTTTCTTGGTTTTCTCCAACATCTTCTCCAAATGCATATTTACCCTTTCAAACCAATTTTCACGATCAACTTCAATTTCTTGTTCAAGTGATGTCATCTTGGTTTTTCTCTTTTTAGCGTCTTGCCGGTTCTCTCATATGTTTTGCAACTCCATGATGGTTTGCTGATCCTCCAGATGCTTGTTTCTTTACTCAAGATATTTGATTATCCACTTGGCTCTTTGTAGGATGAGGGACAAAGTATTTATCTCTGCCCGTTGCTCCCGAATGATCTCTCTAAGCTTTGAGCTTGTTGAGCCCAAATCGATGTCATCATCCTGAATGAGGATGAAATCTGTCTCCTTCCCTCCTGAAGGCCCCTCATCATGTATTGGCCTCTTTCCTTTTTTCTGTACCTGCACTTTTGATGAAGGAAGCGAGACCCCTTCCACCCTGAGTGGAGATAATACTCACTTGGCTGCTGCAAATAACTTTCTACTGCCCTTCTAATAGGTGACAAACACCGGTGCACTATTAGTCTACGTCTCATGACCCCCCTGCAGATGTGAAGGTTCACCTGTCTCATGAAAAGCTTCCGGAGGCACCTGAGGAGCTGTGAAGAACTCATGAGAAATGAAATCCTCCCATGAAATGTCCTGCAAACCAAGCTGATGCATAACCATAATTTTGATGAGTGCAAAATGATAGATACTGTTATACTGCTGCTTAGGAGTTTTCTTTTGCACTAGGGTGGTCATCTTCTCAATATTTTGGCACATGAAGTAGGGAATATTCATCATTCTCACCCTAGTAAAGTGCATTACCAATCTAATGTGATAGGCATATAGACGAGAAAACTGACCCTCACAGCTGAAATATTTGATTATGAGCTTCATCAAAGGAGCGTATGAATATTTCAGGTATCGAAAGGGAAAAACTCTGCTGAGTTGTCTCAAAAAACCAGGCTTGATGTATGGCTCATAGTGTTCCCTGTCAACTTGCTACCTTTTATTCCATTGCTCTTCGACATTTGGAATACCGGTTGCTAGAGAGATAGACTCAGGTGTCAAGGTGAATGTCACACCTGCAAGAGTGACTTGACCACTATGTAAATGAAGCACAAACAATCTGGCCAACTCATGATGGTATTGGACTCTAGCAACCATCTCACAAAACTGATAACAAGACTGCTATTGAAAACATGTAATAGCAAGAGGGCCGGCCTGCAACTTAGCAAGTGAAGTAGGCTCTTCCCTTACATGTTTACCACTCTTGTGAGGTATCCTTGGTGCATGCAATTCAGTTGTAGAGTCACTGTGTGTTCCTTCATCTCGGTCATAAGAGGAATTTGTCTCCATGTTTGCCAAAGTTTTTGTTGTCTTAGATGAGTATGAAGAGTTTTAGGTGTCTTTTGCTTTTTGTTGTCAAGTGTATGAAAATTTGTGAGGGAGGGAGAGGGTAAGGGGAATGTTGGGAATATTGCCAATTGGAATTTGGGGAATTGAAGGGTTTTAGGGACATTCTCTAGGTTTTTGGGATAGCAATTGGGGTTTGGGAATTTTGTAGCTAGGATTTGGGATAATGGGAATATGGGATAGGGGTAGATGAATTTAGGGATATGGGGAATAGGGAAAAGGATTTATGAAACTAGAAAAACAGTGAAGGAGTAAAATATGAGGGAGTGATGACCACAAAAACCAGTTTACAAACCCTAGGCTATCATGTCTTGAGCAAGGAAGTAGGGTTTGAAATTTTTTAATTAAATCTTCATAAAAATCATAAGACACATGTTTATGGCATTGGAGGGATTGTTTGACTTACTTTGGACCGGAGGCAGCTGAGCAAATTAGAGTTTTGAATGAAATTGTGGTTTAAATAGCTGGCAGCTCTACGCGCCACGCCGGTTGTATGCGTCGCGCCAGTGTATTTCTTGCACTGTGGAGGCCTACCCAATGCGCCGCGCTAGCTCTATGCGCCACGCCTCTCAGCCAATGCGCCGCGCCCACAAACTTGCATGATTTTGCTTTCATTTTGCTCCCTTTGTTCAACATGACCCTTTCTTGCTCACTCTCTCTTCTTGGAATGCAAATGAGCCTTTTGAAACATGAAAAATGACTTGTATACCAAAGGCTTTAATTTTCCACTCCAAAAAACCCACTTTTGTAATGTTTACCTTTGACACTTTCTTTTAAACTCTGTTTTAGGCAATTTGCTTCATTTTGCCTCTGATTAATTGAATGAATTGCTTTTGTTTTCCTTGCAGCGGATGGATTTTCTAGAGCTTGAAAAGGTGACCAGGGTTGCCATTGATATTATTTACAAATGAGAGAACTTGAAATTACATTAAATTTATACATAAAAAGATAAAATACTCTATTTTTCTTCAAAACAGAGTTTTGAGGAAAAATACATTTCTAGGCATATGATGATGAAATTTTTTAGTAATGGAACTTTATTCAATCTCCTCATGCACCTGCTGACCATTGTTGGAAATTTTGAAGACCTTATTGATGAAACCCTAGACCTAATGTGACTGAAAACCTAAAAAATGACTCTTACAAATTTAAGGACAAAAAGTGAGTGCAGATGATTTTGATGAAAGGAAATGGGCCAGCAGGTAAAGGACATGAGGGAAAATGTATAAAAAGCCACTACCGTCAGATAATCCATGCTCCTAATGGAATGCAGTTGACGAGAGAGACACCTAATATGCGACGCAACAAGAGAATTTTGATCACTGACGGAGGGATGAAGATACCGACACTAACATTGGCTCCAATGGGGATGGTAGCTCTTTGGAGGTGCCAAGAACTACAGATCTCTGGGAAAGAAAGTAGTGCCTTTTTTCCATTGGGCTATGGAGTCAATAACTTTGACAAACCAAAACCAGACTCTTGACTCATTTTCAGAACTGAAAACTGACTCAAAACTGATTCAATTTCGAGACTGAAAATGACTGAAAGACCTGACTCAAAAAAACCAAACCAAAACTAAAATCAACCCTCAGTTTATAGCCTTCACCTCGGGCCCCAAACTAAAAGAATTATGACAACACATGCTTGCAATGAAACTTAAAAAAACCGGTATGTACAGTGATACATATGATAGTAGAAAACATTTCAAAAATAGTACTGTTTGAGTAGCCGACCATTGACCGGCCCACCTGGACAATCTTCTCCATTCATTTCTTTCAAAAGGAAAGCATTTTGGCCTTGATATGCAGCAATTCTGAAAGGTCCTTTCCAAATATTCTCAAACTTGCCATGCTTACCTTTATCTTTGTTTCTCGCGTCCCATTTTAGCACCACTTCTTCTATTTGAAACTTTTTCGCCTTTGCCTTTCGATCATATATATTCTTGATTCTCTCTTGTAGCATGAAAGTGTTCTGAAAAACCTCCTCTCTAGTCTACTGTAAATGGATCATTTGATTAATTCTTCGTTGCAAATGATCATCCTCGCTGCCAGCTTCCTGCAGAAGTTTAACCATTGGAACTGCGAGAGAGGTCGAGAATAGAGTGTCAACACCATACACGAGCTCAAAATGGGACATGCCTATAGATTTATTTTGACTCACTCTGTCTGCCCAAAGTGCATTAACCAGCTTCTTGTGCCAACTTTTCTTGTTCATTTCTACCAGCTTTTTGATAATATTTACCAAGGATTTATTTGAGGATTTGGCCAATCCGTTGCCTTGTGGATGATATGAGGTTGAGTTCCCCAAAGTGATTTGATACTTATCACAAAATTCAATCATTCTTTTATATTTAAAGGTTGTTGCATTATCAGTGAATAGCTTGTTTGGATAGCCAAAACGAGACAAAATATTTTTTTCAAGAAATTAAATGATTACCAAATCTGTGGCCTGCCTAGTGGGAATCGCCTCAATCCATTTGGTAAAATAGTTCGTCGTTGTAAGGATCCATTTATGCTGCACCGAAGAAGTAGGATGGATCTTGCCAATGAAATCAAAACCCCATTGCTGAAATGGAGCACTTGCTTCAATGGGCTTGAGCAGTAAAGGCTGCAATTTTCTCCTACCTTGAAAAATTTGACATTCATGACAGATTTTAATAGTTTTGTACACATCAGCGAAGAGAGTTGGCCAATAATATCCTGCTCTCAAAATTTTTTTGGTCGTCGTCTTCTAGAAAAGATGACCTCCGCAATCTCCCTTATGAAAGTCATCCATAAATTTCTTTGCCTCTTCTTCAACCAAAAAATTGAGGAAGTCGCCACCGGGATATTTCCAATAGAGTGCATTATTCATGATACAAAACTTGACAGCTTTCAATTTCAGTTTCCTACTTTTGTTTTTAGCCATTCCTAGCGGTGGTGACAGATTTTGGAGTACATAAACAATGTCTGAATACCACGGAGAAAGAACAAATATTTATGATACCTGAGCTAGCGAACTTTCTTCATTTTCCTCGGACATAGAAGCAATGAGATTAATGTCCAAGGCATGCAAATTTGACTCAGCCATTAGTTTAGCCATCCCCTATCCTTTGATGAGCTTTGTAGGTTTGATCTCCATGTCATATTCCAACAAGACAGCAATTCATTTTCCTCGTCTCCCTTCTGGATCTGTTTGCACTAAGATATCTTTAACAACAGCATTAGGAACATAAGCAAGAATGTGAGAATGCAGAATATAGACTTGAAAATATTTCAAAGTTTTTACCAAGGAAAGAGCTTGCTTTTCAATAATATTATACTTTAAAGCTGCATCTCTTATGGTTCTGCTAAAAATGCAATTGGTTTCTCAAGCTGATCTCTTTTCTGCATCAAGACTGCTGCCACAATATGATCCGAGGCAAATGAAAACAAATAAAATCCTGAGTAGAGTCTGGGCTGATCAAAATCGGAGCTGAAGAAAGGGCCAATTTCACCAAATTGAAATACTTTATTGCTTCCTCAGTCCACTTCACTACACTATCTTTCTTAAGCATGTTTGTGATTTCCCTTAAATGTTCTACAAGATTGGGTACAAAGCGATGTAAGAAATTCATCTTACCATTGAATGATTGGATCTCCTTTTTTTTGGGGGGAAGATCAATTTGTTGAATGGATTCTACTCGAGCTGGATCAATGCAGATGCCATCATTTGATATAATATGACCAAGAAGCTTGCATTCATCCATGGCAAAGAGACTCTTCTTTGGACTGAGAGATACACCATATTTTCTACACCGCTGAAATATAATCTTCAAATGATAAAGGTGCTCTTCATCTGAATTAGAAAAAACTGTCAATTCATCAAGATAAATAACTATAAAGACATCTTTTTCATTTGCAAATTCCATATCCATTGCTCGTTGAAAGGTCGCACCAACATTCTTCAATCCGAAAGGCATTTTAGCATAATGAAAAGTTCCCCACAGAATGGTGAACGTTGTTTTATCTCTATCATCCTTATGGACCAGAATTTGGTTATAACCAGAATAACCATCGAGTAGTGACATGTGGGATGCTCCAACTACTCGCTGAAGTATGTGATCCATTTTGGGCAATGGATAGTTGTCTTTCAAAGATACTTTATTCAGATTCCTAAAATCAATACATAAGCGAATCTCACCTATTTTCTTGCGCACGGGCACCAAATTAGAAATCCAATTTGAAAATCTTATGGGGATGATGATACCATCTTTGCACAACCGATTCACTTCCTTCTCTATTGAGGGCAGTAGCTTTGGATTTATTCTTCTCAACTTCTGTCGAAATGGTTTTTGATTTGGATTGATCGGGATGGTATGCTGAATTATGTTTGTGTCACATGTCTTCAAATCTGAATAGTCCCAAGCAAATACATCAGCAAAAGAAGATAATAAAATGATATACTTTGCTTTTACCTGTGGGGGCAATGCTTTGGACAATTTTACCATTTTAGGATTTTCTGCTGATCCAATGTTCACATCCTCAACTCCTTTCTCAGTTGGCAGCAAGCTCAATTTTCGAGCTACATCATCTTGGTCGAAAAGCTTCTCTAAAGGTATTAAACCTTTAGGAATGAAATTGTCCTTGAGCTACAAAAATTCCATCTGATTGACTTCCATATCCGCCTCGCCATCATCATGCTCCCCATCAATAGAAGTGTCTTTGAATTTACCTTCATTTTGCTAAAAATCATCAATTTCTTTATCATCTTGAAACACTTGCCAATACCTTTGATTGTCAGGGACAGTCAGATGATGCTTCACATGAATTTCAAATTTTTTGTTTGAATTCATCAAAATTTTCAAGTTACTTTCTACTTTTGCAAGTGCATCTGCAATGCCATTCTGAATGCGAGGGACACATATCAAAGTATAATTTGAAAAAAATCTCAAGATATATAGTACCGCATTGCAGTAGGCCTGCATTCGAGGATTCTTAGCTTGGTATTCACCTTTCACTTGCTTGATAACTAACTCGGAGTCACCATACACTGCAATCCTTTTGGCATTTAACTTTCTAAGAATTTTCAAACCAGCAATTAAAGCTTCATATTCAGCCTCATTTTTTGAACAATCAAAAGCCAATTTATAAGAACAGACCCTTACATTACTTGGAACTTTGTTTGGGGAGAAAACAGGGCTATGTATCCAAATTCCAATTCTAGCACCTTCGCTTCCTACCACGCCATCAAAATCCATGGTCGATAAACCAGTTTCTTCCTCTTCCAAATGCTGAAATTATGTTTGCTCTTTTACTTCTCCTTGCTGTCCATCAATATTTTGCTGCTGTCAGGGGGCTGTTTGCTCAGCGGTACTGTCCCGTCTTTGTCTTTCTTTCTTCAAGACCTCTCTAAAATTTTCAGTGATTTCTAGAATGTCTTCTACTTCAATTACTTGGATATTTACTTCGTTAAAGCTATCTGAGTATAAAACAAATGATTCTAAATCAGTATGTACATAGTTGATTGGATGATTTATCGGTTTCTCCTTGCTAGTGATCATATACGTCATCTTTTTCTCCCGATATAATTTCCTCATTTTACCAAACATGGGAATAGTAGCATAGGAGAAATCAAGCTGCAACGTCCCTTTAAGTTTCACTCCCCAAGATCTGGAAAGAAACATGCCAAATCTAGGAGGAATATCTGCCACAACCACATCCATCAAAACATTTTTAGTCAGAATATCGTCCAAACTAACCACCAAATCTTTGATAAGCCCAATGCATCTTACTCTACCAGAATCGAAAGAATAAAAGTCATGATACTTTCTGGTAATATCCAATCCCAATTTCTCCATGATTGCCTTAGGCATGAGATTACGAGAGGATCTGGAATCAAACATAGCATTGTGTAACACATAGTCATGCAACCTAAGGCTGATGTAAAAAGGAGGTACATCACTATCTTGAGACTGACCATCCAATGCTGGACCAAATCAACCAAAGCCAATTATCTCACGCTACCTGCTTGAAGCTCAACTATGTTCTAAATGAGTTCACACTGTCAACCAGGGTTGAAATCATGAAGTGTGGTACTATATGTGCTCGTATTTGTTTCCTTTCACCACGCCAGTTAGTGTTTAAGATGTTTGGTTTCTGCGGTTTTATGTTCAAAAAGAAAAAGAGCTAAAGAAAAAGAGAAGTGGATGGTTATACTAGGACAAGAGGGAAGTCAACCATTTAACTCAACAACAAATGAAAAGCTTGATAATGACTTCATTGCAAGGAAATAAATCACAACATGAGCTTGAAAGATGTGTTGGAAGAGCTTGGGAAATGGACAAGTTAAGTGTAAATGAAGTTCTCCTAAATAAACAATCAACTCACAAAAATGATTATTTGTAACACAGTAAGGTTCCTATTCTAGATTAACCTATGATGATGAAGTTACCCTATTCTGCAACTTGAATTATCACTACTATGCCTTATTCAGAAGTTTATATATTTTCTAGAATAATGTTTGGGAAAAAGGCTATAAGTGAGTTTGTAAAATATTTGCAGAATAATCAAAGCCTTAAACTAATATGACTGACCCCTGTTCATGTGATGATGTATCAATATAGATTTAGAACAAAAGTAAGTTGTAAATAATGAAGGCCGAGAGATTAATTTTGACAACTAGCACTACTTAAAATACAATGGATCACACTAGGCTAGAACGTGATCTATCAATCTTAAAAGACAGTGACTACAACTAAACTAAAATGCCATTAATATTTTCTTGAAACAAAATGAACTGAAACTGAACTAGAGTGCCACTAATCTACTTGAAGTATAGTGAACAAAGTTAAACTAGAATGCCATTATCAAACTTGAAATGTAGTGACAGAGCTGAACTAAATGCAATCAACCTCCGGAGTGCTATAACTAAATTAACATGCAACTAGTCTATGGAATTCTACAGCCCATCTCGTTCAATAGGAATGATATTTTGGAAGAGTTTGTAAAACAAGTCTGGCTGTATTATTCAATGCAATTGAACATAAACATAAGATTGAAAGCAAATAAAACTAGAATCTAAGACACCACAACTATTTCTTATTCATTGTTAATGATGTTTTGGAAGATTTTCTAAGAGTAAGACTAGCTATGACACTTAGTGTAAACAAGCATAAATCATAAAATTCGAAAGGAAATGCAACTAAAACCTACAATACCACAACTATGCCTTATTCATCGTGATGATATTTTGGAAGAGTTTATAAGAGTAAGTCTAGCTGTGATAATTAATGTAAACAAGTATGAACATAAACTTCAGAAACTTTCCTAAGCTAGAAATGAAAACGAGACTAAAATACTTATCTAAACCGTATAAACAAGGCTGCTCAGGTAGCAGGGGCCCTCTACCATCGGAGTAGCATGAAATATACTTCAAGATTGACTCAACGTTTTCAAGGAAGTGATGCTTCTTTCATTAAAGAGAAATTACTTCAAAAACAGAGTGTTTTCGGACTTCTGAAATCTAGCAATCAATCACAAAATCTAACCTTGTCCCTCGGTTTCCCGAGCCATATTTGTAACAAAATTACATAACTGTCTTGAGATAACCTAGGGATAATTATCTTTCCAAATAAAAACCAAACTAGGACTCTGATGGTGGTCACGTAATATAATTAAGGACATCTGGACTGTCCTTGTCCTATTAGGAGTCTCTCTCCTAGTTTGAGTTCCCACGTACATAACCGCCTACAGAATTCCGTTCAAACTTCATGGAGAGCAAAAAATGATGAGGGAATGATGTGGAATATGCCCATATGTGTTTTTCTCCAAGATGACGCTTGGAACCTGCGTAGACATGAAGACAGCTGCAGAATCGACAACTAGCTACAGAATGTCTGCATTCTGTAGCTAGATCTAGTTCAAAAAGTACTACAATGACAAAATCATAAAAACATAGCAAGTTAGTCATGATATATATTCTTAAAGCAATTTTAACTAATTCTATTGATCATTTGAGCATGTGATTAATAATGGACAAAGGAAATGGAGTGGAATGTGGTGGAAGAAAGAACATCTTTGGAGCTCAACATACCCCCACTGCTAGGTTCTTGCATGTCCTCATGCAACTATTCCATGAACTCTAAGACCTCTGCAAGGACATCCAACCCTCTTCTTCTGCTTTGCCTGGCAGTCAAAGGCCTTCTGGGCTTCCTTATGACTAACTTGAATCTCAAATTTGTGAGTGCCTTGGTTAACTTTTTATTTCTCTTCTTCAATTTTTCACTGGCCTTGTGTAACTTTTGCATTTGTAGAGACAGAGTTGAATTCATATCATTTTTCATTTTAACTTGCTCTCTTAGAATTTCATTCTCATTCTTGATATGTATGTTGAGTATTTCTAACTCATATTTATCCCTCCTTAGGATATCAACTGCAGATTTTGGTGGACTAGGAGTTCTGTCTCTTCCTTCTGAAGCTCTTTTCTCTAATGTCTCAACATAGTTGTAAATTTCTTGCTGTGCTGGGTCTATTTCAGGAGCTCCTTCATCAAAATCCTCCTCAGTAGGTGTTTCTTCATCCTCTATGTTTATGACTCCAATTTGTTTAACCTTTGTTTTCTTTAGTATCCCTCTAAGTCTGTGGCTCCTTCTTGGTTGAGATGGCCCTTCTCCTTTCTCTCTGGCAAATTTTCTTATTATCCTCTCTTTCTTAAGCTGCTTCTTAATCTGAGTCAATTTCTCAGAAATAATTTCTTCACTGCTTTCTTGTATTTTTTTACCAGTTTCAGTTTTGGAGGTTTTCCATTTTCTGCTTCTTTTTGTAGGTTTGTCTTCAGGTGGAGGTTCCTTGGGTTCTTCAAAGTGATTTCTCACTAAGAAATCTTCCCAATTATCTCCCATTTTTCTCAAATGATGTTCAATCAAAATTTTGACTAAACCATGGTGGTATAAGGTTGTTTCTAGAAATTGAACTCTCTTTTGAACACTTGAGGCCATTTTCTTTAAACTATGAAGAAAGAAAAAGGGCAAATTGAGTTCTTCTTCTAAGAAATGCATTATCAACCGAATATGATAAACATAGAAGGTACCATATCTTCCTTCACAAGTGATGAATTTTTGCAAGATAAGCAACATGTTCCTCCATTTTTTCTTTAGTGCAGAGCTAGGGATACCCTTTTTAAAAATGGTAACATCCATACCTGGTGACTTGAGTATCTGCTTCCATGCTTCGTTATGAAATTCTATATTCTTGAACCACCTTTCTCCTTGTCTGGGCAATTCGGTTGCTTCTGCAATGGAAGCTTCTGTAATGGTGAATTTAATATCTCCTATCTCGACCTCAACTCCGTTGAAGGATCTTGCAAACGTTTTGGTCACCTCTTTGTGAAACCCACTGAATTTTTCAAAGAATTGCAACCACCCTGCTTGCTGCAACATTTCTCTGACTTGGGGATAACCTTCCAAGTACTTAGTGCCAACCGGTTCAGTCCTCACTATAAGACCCATCACTTCTCTTTCCAACCTTCAAATTGTTGCTCCTCTGTTCACGGTGACAATGGCTGTTTGCCCCACAGACGTTTCCTCTGTTTTACAGACTGAAATGGTTAAGAGTTGGCTACGGGAAAGAATGATATGGAGTGATTGCGGAATGAATATAATGAGGTGAGGATGATGTATATGAGTTGAAAGATATCACAGAAGAAAATACCGTGGAGATATTTTGTAACGAATTCAAAATCATCATTAAATGCTTTGACCTAGTGACGTGACTAATCCAATCACTTCAGCACTTTAACCGTTTAGATTTTTAAATGATGATCGGATATGGGATTTGAAATGGTGGAATAGAAGGAGTTTTATCCAAAGTTTTTGCGAGAGGTTTGTTAGGCATGATCAACAAAATTAATTAAAACAACTTTTTGAATTATTCATAACTTAACTATACTAAAATCTTTCATGATATGTCATTACAATCAGAACTTTTACCTTTGCCTTTCCTCTGATTCTTTTTTTCTTCATATGCTTTGTTCTCTCACTGAAAATCATTAATTTTTGAGTCTTCATAACCTTCTTGATTTTGCTTGTTGTCATGGATATGCAGGATCATTTTATTGCGGATCAGGTGATTACTAGACAATGCCTTCAGGATCTTTGGCTGCAGAATGTATGTCTGGCTGCAGAATTTCTGACTGGCTGCAGAATGTCTGATTGATTGCAGAATATACGTGTAGATAACTTGAAACATAAAATGGAATGGTTTGGAGCATGAGTGGAATGTTGTATGGAATTAGTGAAGATGGATAATGAAATATGATGTAATGGAATATGAATGAAGTAAATAATGGAGTGGAATGGATCACAACTTATGAAATGGAGTGAAGTATGAGAAGTGGCCTACAATTCATGATATGTATTATTCAATTGCAGAAAGACATCAAACTTTAAAAATCTGGAATGGAAATGAGGTGGACCATGGAGTGAAATGAATGAAGTGTGTATGAATGAATGAAATGGAGTATGGATGAATGAATGAAATGAAGTATGGATGAATGAAATGAAATGGACCATAAGTGAAATGGATCTGCACTTATGATTTTGTAACAACTGCTTGCAGAAAAACAAATTTGAAAAGCTAAAGTGTCAGAAATATTCTGATTTTCACTCTACCTTTTCTGTATAAACATGCTAATCAGTGATTAGTTTTCATGTTTATACTTTTTTTTTTTTCAATAAAATGACTTCAGAAAATTCAATTAAGTTGATGAAGAAGAAAGAGTCTTCTTCATTAACTTCACATCACTGTTTTCCTGGAACTTCTTGACAAATTCTTCTCTTGAAAGTGGCTTATGATACAGCTTCAATCTATGACCATTCACAAGAAAAGTGACCTCTTCTTCATCTATTGTCCTGAATTTTATTGCTCCATTGTCAAAAAATTTCACAATTTCATATGGCCCAAGCCAATGTGTTTGGAATTTACCTTGAAAATCTTTGAACTTTGAATCAAACAAGAGAGCCCAGTCACCTTCTTTGAACTTCTTTTCCTTGATGTACTTATCATGCCATCTAGTCCTTTGCTGTTGGACTATACTTTTTTTCTGAACTGCATCTTGTCTGATATCATCCAATTCATTAATCTGCTCCAATCTGTGCTTTTGTGCCTCTGTTAGATCAAGTCCTAGCTGAACTGCCATTTTGAAAGTTTGAATCTGGAACTCTATGGGAAATAAAACTTGCTTTCCATAAACAAGTTCATAAGGAGTATGGCCTATTGTGCTTCTCCATGTAGTTCTATAGGCCCACAAGGCTTCAGGAAGCCTATCTGCCCAGTCTCTTCTATGTAAATGAACAGTCTTTGTTAGGATCCCTTCAATGACCTTATTAGTAGATTCCACTTGACCATTTGCTTGTGGATGATAGGGAGTAGATTTTATGTGTCTGATTTTGTACCTCTCCATCATTTGTTCCACTAGCCTTGATGTGAATTGAGCTCCTTGATCTGTAAAAATTTCTCTTGGGACACCAAAATGAGTAAAAATATCCTCAAAAAGAAAATTAACTACAGATAATTCAGTAGCAGAAAGTAATGGCTTGGCCTCTACCCATTTGGTAACATAATCAGTGCAAACTAATATATATTTCTTTTGTCTTCATGGAGGACTAATAGTTCCTACAAAATCTAAAGCCCATTTCTCAAAAGGTTCAATATGTACCTGAGGCTGCAATGGCATCTCACCTGAAGGAGAAGGTTTCCCTACCCTTTGGCAACTGTCACACCTTTTGACATACTCTTTAGCATCTTTAAACAAGGATGGCCAATAATATCCTAAATGAAGGACCTTATAAGCTGTCCTCTTATCAGCAAAGTGTCTGCCACAAGGTTCATCATGACATGCTTTGAGAATCTCAGGCATCTCATCTTCCCAAACACATCTCCTAATGATAAAATCTGGACCTGTCTTGTACAACTCATTAGCAACCCATGAATATTTTGCACTGTCATAAATGATTTTTCTTTTATCTCTTGCATTCATTATTGAAGGAAATTTTCCTAAAACTAAATAATTAGCAATGTCAGCAAACCAAGGAGTTTGGGTAGAAATTGAAAAAAGATATTCATCAGGAAATTGATCTTCAACTGGAGTGTCATCTTTGATGTTTTTGAGTCTAGATAGGAAATCAACTACTGTGTTTTGTTTTCCAGGCCTATCTAGAATGGTAATGTTGAATTCTTGTAAAAGCAATAACCATCTTATGACTCTGCCATTAGTAATTGATTTGTTCATTAAATATCTAATTGCAGAGTGATCTGTGTGAACAAAATTTTCATAGCCTGTTATATAGTGTCTGAATTTGTTTATGGCATGAACAACAGCTAAAAACTCTTTTTCAGTTACAGTATAGTTTAACTCTGAAGGAGTCAAATTTTTACTGGTATATTAGATGGCATAAGGAATCAGGTCTTTTTGTCCCAATACTGCTCCTAGAGCTGTATTCGAGGCATCTGTTGAAATATGAAAAGGTAACTTCCAGTTAGGTCCCCTTAAAATAGGTGCTTCAGAAATTTTTGTTTTCAGGGTCTCAAAGGCTAATTGGAAATCAGAATTCCAATTGAATTCACAGTCTTTGGTAAGTAATTTGAAGAGTGGAGATGCTATCTTAGTGAAGTTTTCTATAAATATTCGATAATACCCTGTAAATCCAAGAAAACTCCTAACATATTTTTGACAACTTGGAATAGATAAGTTAGAGATGACTTCAACTTTTGACTCATCAACTCTAATCCCATCCCCTGAAATGTGATGTCCTAAAACAATTCCTTCAATAAACATCATAAAACACTTCTCATGACTAAGTGAAAGATTTTCTTCTTTACATCTTTTTAAAAAAATTTCCAAGTTTGCTAAGGCTTCTTCAAATTTGTTTCCATAAACTGTGAAATAATCCATATATACCTCTACATAATCATGTATTAGATCTGAAAAGATTCCTAATACTGCCCTTTGAAATGTTGCAGGTGCATTGCATAATCCAAATGGAAATACTCGGTAAGCATAGGTACCCCAAGGATAGGTAAATGTGGTTTTGTCTTGATCCTCAAGTGCTACTTGAATTTGATTATAACCACTAAACCCATCTAGAAATGAGAAGTACTTTTTTCCAGCTAAGGTATCTAACACCTGATCTATGAAAGGTAGGGAAAAATGATCTTTAAGAGTAGCTTTGTTTAATTCTCGGTAGTCAATACATACCCTCCATTTACCATTTTTCTTTGGCACAATTACCAAAGGAGAAACCCACTGACTATCTGAAATGGGATAGATAAAGTTGACATTCAACAATTTCTGCAATTCTTCTTTAACAATCTCCCTAAGATTTGGATTCATCCGTCTCTGAGGTTGTCTGATTGGTTTATAATTTTCCTCTATGTAGATGTGATGAGTGCAAGTCTTAGGGCTTATCCCTTTCATATCAGTGTACTCCCATGCATATGCAGAAGAATGTCTCTGTAATATCTTGACTAACTCTTCTTGTTGAGATTTTTCTAGGTTCTTGTTTATGTTCAAAGTTTTCCCTGGAAATATCTCAATTATAGAGCTGCCAAATTTATCCATAGAATAAAGAGACATATGTCTTGATGACAAAAACTCAATGTTGGATTCTTCTTGAAATTGTTCATGTTTGTATTCCGAAGAGGATTCAAAGTTTTCTAAAGTATTTAGAATTTGACTATCTTCACTAATTTCTGAAATTGTGAAGAGAAGTTGTAAGTCTTCTTCATCCTCTATCCATTGAGTATCATCTAAATCTGTAATTGTCCTTGCTGGAGGATACAAAGTGAATTTCTTAGTTGAACTACCATCAGAGATGTACATATCACCGAATCTACAACTAATGAAAGCATCAGCTGTAGCTAACCAAGGTCTTCCTAATATAATAGGGTGTCCTCCTAGATTATTCTTAGGAGTTAGGATCATAAAATCCATAGGATACTCCCAAGAATCTAGGGACAATGGAATGTCTTCTATTACCCCATCAGGTTTAATCACAGATCTGTCTGCTAATTGTAATAATGTGGGTGTAAAAAGAAGATTAGGAAGTTTCAGTTTATCCATGATTTGTCTACTCATGATATTGATTGTTGCTCCTAAATCAATGAGTGTGTTTTGGATCTCAATTCCATTGATGTGAATTTTAACAACTGGATTTCCTGGGTCTAGATACTTTGGAATAGCAATCTTACCCATCATGATATCTGCTATTTTTCCTGCCAGTTGAATTTTCTTTGTCTCTCTTATTCTTTTTCCTGTTTTTTTCATGCTCAACTCCTTTATTGTTTTTGCTAAAATTGGAATTTCCTTGATATCTTGTAATAATGGGATCTTAATACAAACATTTCTCAGCTCATCTAGGAAATCATAATTAGGCACCATAATTTGTTTTTCTACACCCCTATCAATTTGTAATCTTTCTGGAAAGGGAGGTGTAGAAGTGGATGTTGATGGCTGCTCTAATACATGAGTTGAAATGATTGGTTCTTTTTGTTTTGATTTTTCAATGTTTGGGTCCTGAAAAGATGTGTCTTCTTCAAGACTTTTATTTTCCCGTAGAGAATCTTCCTTAGAGTTGTCTTGTTCTTGTATGATCACAGAAGGTTTCCTCTTTTCAAGTATTCTTCCAGACCTAAGTTGAACATCACTAAGGTCTAGAGGAGTGATTAAATAAATTGGAAACTGTTGTCCTTCTATCATGTATGTATTCTGAGGATTTTTATTGTTGGGGTTTGGTATGGGTTGAGTAGGCAACTGATTTGATTTCTGAGGAAATGGTAATGGAAGTGGTTGATTTTGATGTTGTGGGTTCTGAGGATTCTGTTGAGGATTTTGTTGAGGACTTTGAGGAGAAAAATGTGGGTATGGTGGATAGGATGGTGGATATTGATAGTACTGAGAGTATCTTCCATAGGGATTTTGTGCTCCTTGTGCCCAAGATTGAGATTAATTTTGAAATTAGGGCCAAGGTTGCTGCCAAGAATTCCAATTTGGTGGAGGTTGGTTATACATTTGATCATGGAATCCTTGTGTTTGAGGTCCTTGCCAAGGCCTTCTAGAGACAAAATTGAGAGATTCTGTGGAATTTGTAGGAGTTTCCTCTTGAAAGACAGCTTTAAGACCATTTCTTGGTCTCATGTTTTTCTAAGAAAATTACACAAGTCTCTACAACTTTTGCATCCAAAGGACATTCTCTCAAGGCATGCTTCTTTCTACATTTGGGACAAAAGATGGCTAAGGCATCAGATTCAGCTTTTTGCTTGTTTTGTAACTTAAGGGTGTCTATTTGCTCACTAAGAATCCCTAAGATGCCAGATTTGAATTCATCAAGCATATGCCCTATCTCTGCCCTACTCACTGTCCTAGAAGCAGACTTACTTACCCTTGTAAGAGCAGGGTCTCTTGGACCTTTTACAGTTTTGGATTTCCCTCTTGAAAGGTTGATACATAACTCAGATATTTCAGGTAATGTGAGCTGAGATATATCCCATTTTCCCATCATGTTAAGGATATCCAACCATTCATCCCTAATTTTCTTCAACAAGAGAGCTTTTAAGGTGTCTTGATCTAAGTTCTCCATTTTTGCTCTTTTGATGTTGTAATGAAATCTCTCCAACAAATCTTCCAGGTTTTCATCTTCTTTTTGTATCATCTTAAACACTTCCTCCTTATGATTGACTGGCATACAATAATCCAAATACCTCTCTAGAAATGCTTGTTTCATGTCTTCCCATGTCCTAATAGAACCGTTGATCAAACTCATAAACCACTTCAATGCTGCTCCTTTCAATGTTGAAGGAAATAGTTTAAGTTTTTGAGCATCTTGTAAGTAGTCATAAGTTCTACATAGGAATTAAAATTCAAATAGGAAGGTTTCAGGATCTTCAGTTTTAATTCCATAGAAGTTTGGAAGGACAGAGGGTGAAATGTTTTTCGTGGCTGTATTGGTTTCTTCATCTACTATAGGAAACCCAAAAGAGTTTCCCATTTATCTTCTACCTCTTCCTCTAATTCCTTCTCCTTCTACACCTCTACCTCCTTCTCCTCTACCTCTACCTCTACCCCCTCCAAATAATGTGTGTTCTCCATTAAAGACTCCTCCTCCCCCTTCTTCTTCCATAGTTGATTCTTTTGTGGAAGTGGAAAAGTTTGTATCTCTAGCAAGGGTCCTTGAATCTTCTTCTAAGAAAGGTTTAGTGGATGAAGTGGAAGGTCTTTCTAATGGAATATATGATCTTAAGTCTTCTGGAAGTCTAGGATCAGTAAAGGATGGAGTGTGGGTCTGAGTTGGAGGTGTACTGGCTCTTGGTCTAGGTGAAACAAGTGGTGTTCTAGGAATCAAACTTCTGCTTCTGCTTCTTATGAATCTACCCCTTGAGTCTCTCTCTCTACGCATATCATTGTTTTTGGGAGTTAAGAAACAAGGCTACCTAGTTACACTTCCCCAGCAACGACGCCAAAATGTTTGTGCTCAACCTAGTGTTCATAAATTGAGTTCATTAATTGTCAACCAGGGTTGGTAAACTGCTGAAGTGTGGTGCACTATATGTGCCTAGGTATTTGTTTCTCACACGCTGTGTTTAGTGTTTTATGATGTTTTTTTTTTTTTTTTTTTTTTATGGTTTTATGTTTGAAAAGGGAAAGAACTAAGTGTTGGTGAAAAGAAACGATTGGTTATACTAAAAACAGAGTAAAGCCTAAACTATGGATGGTAAAAAACAAATGCAAAGCTTGATAATGACTCTATTGCAAAGAAATAAATCACAACATGAACTTGAACTTATCCAATTCATTCATTAAAGATATGTTGGAAGAGCTTGGGAAATGGACAAGTTAAGTGTAAATGAAGTTCTCCTAAATAAACAATCAACTCACAAAAATGATTATTTGTAACACAGTAAGGTTCCTATTCTAGATTAACCTATGATGCTAAAGTTACCCTATTCTGCAACTTGACTTATCACTACTAGGCCTTATTCAGAAGTTTAGAGATTTTTAGAATAATGTTGGCAAAAAGGTTATAAGTGTGTTTGTAAAAGATTTGCAGAATAATCAAAGCCTTAAACTAATATGACTGACCCATGTTCATGTGATGATGTATCAATATAGATTCAGAACAAAAGTAAGTTGTAAATAATGAAGGCCAAGAGATTAATTTTGACAACTAGCACTACTTAAAATACAATGGATTACACTAAGCTAGAACGTGATCTATCAATCTTAAAAGACAGTGACTACAACTTAAATTAGAATGCCATTAATCTTTTCTTGAAACAAAATGAACTGAGACTGAACTAGAGTGCTTCTAATCTACTTGAAGTACAGTGAACAGAGTTAAACTAAAATTCCATTATCAAACTGGGAATGTAGTGACAGAGCTGAACTAAATGCAATCAACCTCCGGAGTGCTATAACTAAATTAACATGCAACTAGTCTATGGAATTCTACAACCCATCTCGTTCAATAAGAATGATATTTTGGAAGAGTTTGTAAAACAAGTCTGGCTGTATTATTCAATGCAATTGAACATAAACATAAGATTGAAAGCAAATACAACTAGAATCTAAGACACCACAGCTGTTTCTTATTCATTGTTAATGATGTTTTGGAAGAGTTTGTAGGAGTAAGACCGGCTGTGACACTTAGTGTAAACAAGCATAAATCATAAAATTCAAAAGGAAATGCAACTAAAACCTACAATACCACAGCTGTGCCTTATTCATCGTGATGATATTTTGGAAGAGTTTATAAGAGTAAGTCTAGCTGTGATAATTAATGTAAACAAGTATGAACATAAACTCCAGAAACTTGCCTAAGCTAGAAATGAAAACGAGACTAAAATACTTATCTAAACCGTATAAACAAGGCTGCTCAGGTAGCAGGGGCCCTCTACCACCGGAGTAACACGAAATCTACTTCAAGATTGACTCAACGCTTTCAAGGAAATGGTACTTCTTTCATTAAAAGAGAAATTATTTCAAAACAGAGTGTTTTCAGACTTCTGCAATCTAGCGATCAACCACAAAATCTAACCTTGTCCCTCGGTTTCCCGAGCTATATTTGTAACAAATTTACATAAATGTCTTGAGATAACCTAGGGATAATTGTCTTTCCAAATAAAAACCAAACTAGGACTCTGATGGTGGTCACGTAATACAATTAAGGACATCTGGACTGTCCTTGTCCTATTAGGAGTCTCTCTCCTAGTTTGAGTTCCCACGTACATAACCGCCTACAGAATTCCGTTCAAACTTCGTGGAGAGAAACACATGATGAGGGAATGATGTGGAATATGACCATATGTGTTTTCCTCTAAGATGACACTTGGAACCTACGTAGACATGAAGACAGCTGCAGAATCGGCAGATCTAGTTCAAAAAGTACTACAATGACAAAATCATAAAAACATAGCAAGTTAGTCATGATATTAATTCTTAAAGCAATTTTAACTAATTCTACTGATCATTTGAGCCTGTGATTAATAATGGACAAAGGAAATGGAGTGGAATGTGGGTGGAAGAAAGAACATCTTTGAGGGAATTTGGTGGAAGAAAAAACATCTTAGACTCCACATTTACCATATCAGATAATGGATCTAAACTCAAAATCTTAGACACCTGACCCTTATAATTGTTATTCTTCATCAATTCAATCAAAGGAATGGATACTTTTAACTTATAAATTTAATTTTCTAAGTTAAAAACTGAAGTTTTCTCTACCTCTTTAGCTGGGACATCCTTCTTTTCAGTTTTCTCTTTTGATATATTTGGCTGATTGGATCTTTCATTTGTTGATGGTGGTTTTCTAGTAGTGGGATCAACTGTCTCTTTTCCCTTTTTCTGCATAACGAGTGGATCATTCTTTGGTGTTGTTGCTTCCTTTCTTTTTTGAATTGGATTAATGGGTACATCTCTACTTCTGAGTGAATATTGTCACTGCTGGGCTGTCAAATAATTCATGTACCCCTCTGATATTCATCAGACTCTTCTTCAAGAACTATTTCATTCGCCAAGATGAAATTCTCATCCCTTTGTATAGCTGAGTGCTCGGAATACTCCTCGTCTTCAGTGATAAAAATTGGCATATCATCAGGTGTAAAGAAATGATTCTCTTCTCCAATTACATTCCCCTCATCATCTGATTCTGAACCATGTACAAAATTCTGCTATAAGGGTGTCTTCACTTGCTGTTGTACTGCTTGGTCTTGTGTTCGTTGCTCTCTTTGCTTGATTCTAAATTTTGGTTGCTGCTAGCCACGAAAATTAGGATTTCTAACTTACGGTTCAGACTTGTCAATTGTTAATCTGTCAAACATCTTTTCCATCTTGCGGAGCACTTGATCTGAAGTGGAAACCTCTTCCTTTATTTCTACTTTATTTTCAGCTTTCGTTCTAGCTCTCTTAACAAGCAGATTTGCTTCAACGCTGACTACAATTTTCTGCATGTCTTCCAAAGTGGCCGGATCTCTTTCTCTTAATTGATAGGCCATGTCAGGATCGAAACCATCTGGAAACTTAATCAAATCCAACCCCATAGGTGGCTTTATATCAGCAGGAATTGCATTGTAAACAAAATTGAATCTAATACAATAATCTTAAACAGACTCACCAACGTTCCGCTTGATATTCTCATATTCAGAAAGAATCTGAAGAGGATTTTTCTTCACTTCCCATCGATCCAAGAATTTTCTCTGAATATTAGCCAATGTTGTAATACTACCCGCCGGGAAAGCTCTGAACCACTTTCTTCACCTCCAAAGGTTTGTACAAACAGTATCATTGTCACATTTTCCGCATCAATCTCATGAAGATCAAATAAATTTGTCATCCTATCCACATGTTGCTGAGCTATAACATTTTTAGGGGTGCCATCAAACAATGGAATTTTTCTTTGATAATCAGCGGGCATGTTATCCAAATTTTGAGGCAACACAAGAGGTGCAAATCGGGCATCCATTGCTCTAGGTGGATTTACAACCGGTCTTCGGGATATAGGAGGAGTCAGATTAGTTGATGTATGAGGTGTATGTGGTGTGGATGGAGGTGACACCACTGCAGATTTTTTATCAGAGATAGAAGGCTGCACGGGAATGGTGGAAATGAAAGGAGGCTCGGTAGGGATTTCTGAACTAGATGCAATTGTGGATGACCCAAGAGTTTCAGATGCAGACTCTATGAATTCGGGAATGTTTGTTGCCACAATGGAATTCTGAAGATTTAGGATATAACTTTTAATTGATCTATTGGCCTTTTCAATTTCAAGATCTTTTACAAACTCTAGATTTAGGACAGTAAAACTAACAACACTTTCAGACTTAGTTTCAAACAATGACAACTCAAATTGTTCGTCAAACTCAAGATCTTCAAGATACTCAAAAATAGCAGGACATGAATGAGATTTGAACACAGGAATCACAGGACTTTCTCGACGAAGGATTCTCGGAATAAGATTTGGATTTTCATACATAGGAGGTGGATCAGGATCCGGATTTTCCCTGGTGTGTCGTCTGGAAGCCAGTGTGTTGAATTATTTCCAAAAATCAAATGGACAAAATCAACTTGTTTAGCCTATCAGATTCTAAACTCATCACCCAAAAGTCTATAATTTTCTGATGTACTGGGGAAATTTTCAAGTTAGATGTTACGTTTATAAGACTAGACCGGAGATTGACTGAAGCAGCATTCATCTACTTTCGCTAATGCAAAGCAAGAGCGTTTTGAAGGCTACATGGCTAACTTCAAGCTCCGTCTGTAGTTTATAAAATGAATAACACTAACAAACAAAAAATCTTGCTCCCTAGTATGGTCGCCACTATGTTATGGCCTAAATATACCTCAGGCCGAGAAAGGCAAAATCTAGGGTAACATCAAACCACGCTTAACCTGGTAGCTAGCCCTACCAGATCGGGAGAGGGCTCTCTCCTTGTCAATCTCAGCAAAAAATGATCAGTGAGGCTTGAGATGACTTGAATAAAAACTGATTTTAGGCTAGGTATGTATGAAAAAGAGTTTTATTGATTTTAAGGGTATTTTCTTGGATCAAAGGGAAAGGCAGATTTTGGGTCTGGAAAAAAGGCTCAGTTTTGCAGAGATCTGAATGGGGCAAGGTAGGAAATTGATTTGACACTTTAAATTTGAAGGAAATGGAGAGTTGAGATAGGTGAAGAGTTGAAGAGGGCAAGAAACCTTCAAGGATCCTCTCCAAACAGCTGAAAACATAGAAAATTAAACGAACCCTAGGTAGAGCACTGCAAATTTTAATGAATTCTACCTTTATCCTTGTTTGTTTAAGTTAAGAAGAAATAAGAGAGAAAATGGTATACATAAAACACCAGTAGACTTACATTTACAGAGAGAAACACACTATCAAAGCAAAATTCCACATGAATCCCATAGAGTGCTGCAAACCCTGGTCTATTCCTTTGCCAAACTGCAGAGATGAATGTACAATGATGCTCAAAGCATTCCCAAAAGTCCAACCATGCTAATGACTGAAAAACCACAAGATATAGACAAACAACCACTCATCCTAGCTTCTATAGGTCGAGCTCATGAGTTTAGGAGCTGCTCCAACAAAATATAAACTGAGAACTAGAAAGTAGGCAGTGGAACAGCTTGCCTCTAAAAACTAGGAAACTGATTCATTCAGTTGCAAATTACCCTTTGATGGATGAATCTACCTCTATGAGTGAAAATTTAGAAAAATTACATCAAGATCCATCAAATTACATTAAATTACATCATGAGTTTGAAATTTAGAAGTAAGAAAGTCAAACTGTCAAAAACTAGGTGAAAAACAGAGTTTTTGGGTCAAAAATGAGCAAAATCCTCCAATTCGCCGCGCCTGATTTCCCTATGCGTCGCGCCTGTTTGCAGCTAATTTTGGAGGCCTTACCGGTGTCCAAATTTGCTCCAAGTGGGCTTGTTGGAAAGGTCTGCCTGTCTACTTTCCAACACAAGTGGAATTTTTGAATTTTTCCTCCATTTTCCTCTCCAAAACTAAGTTCTCCCAAGACTGCTTCCTGTGTGTCAAAAAAGGGGCAAAAAGGTCATTTTTGGGGTGTTTTTGACCCTTTTGGAAGCCCAAAACCTGTCAAAATTTCTTGGCCATTGGTAAGCATGCATATTTTTCCTTGAAAAATCCAAAAATGTTGATTTTTCATCAAAAGGAGTCCCCTATCAAAAGCGTGTGTCAGGTGGCGCGGCGCATAGAGCAGAAAAGTCTGTTTTTAGGCCAAAAATTCAAAATTTGCAAAAAGTGTCCCAAATTTTTTGAAATTTGGGCTGAATTTCCTCCATTAAGTGTTATGCTAGGCCAAGGAAGCCTCAGCCAAGATCTGAATTCTATCATGCTTTTTCCGCCACTTTGAGGCCTTCTTCAATTTGGCCTTCAAGATCTTGATCCTTGCTTTTCAAACATGGTTTCTCGCCCAATAATGATTGGCCATGTGCCTCAACATGTTATTTTCCTTGTTGGCTTTCTCCAACAGCTTTTCCAAATGCATATTTACTCTTTCATGCCAATTTTCACGATCAGCTTCAATTTCTTGCTCAAGTGATGTCATCTTGGTTTTGCTCTTTTTAGCAGCTTCCCGGTTTTCACGTATGTTTTGCAGCTCCATAATGGTTTGCTGATCCTCTAGCTGCTTGTTTCTTTGCTCAATGTATTTGATTATCCACTGGGCTCTTTGCAGTTTGAGGGACAAAGCATTGATATCAGCCCGTTGCTCCCGAATGATCTCTTTAAGCTTTGAGCTTGGTGAGCCCAAATCAGTGTCATCATCCTGAATGAGGATGAAATCTGTCTCCTGCCCTCCTAAAGGCCCCTCATCATGTAATGGCCGCTTTCCCTTGTCTTGTACCTGCTCTGCTGATGGAGGAAGCGAGACCCCTTCCACCCCGAGTGGAGATAATACTCGCTTGGCTGCTGCAAACAACCTTCTAGTGCCCTTCTGATAGGTGACAAACACCGGCACACTAGCGTTCTGTGTCTCATGACCCTCCTGCTGATGTGAAGTTTCACCTGTCTCATGAAAAGCTTCTGGAGGTACCTGAGGAGCTGTGAAGAACTCATGAGAAATGAAATCCTCCCATGAAATGTCTTGCAAACCAAGCTGATGCATGACCACAATTTTGATGAGTGAAAAATGATATATATTGTTCAACTGCTGCTGAGGAGTTTTCTTTTGCACTAGGGTGGTCATCTTTTCAATATTTCGGCACATGAAGTAGGGGATATTCATCATTCTTACCCTGGTAAAATGCATCAGCAATCTGATATGATAGGCATATAGGCGAGAAAACCGGCCCTCACAACTAAAATATTTTATTATGAGTTTCATCAAAGGAGCATATGAGTGTCTCAGGTACCGAAAGGGAAAGACTCTGCTGAGTTGTCTCAAAAAACCAGGCTTGATGTATGGTAGTGTTAAAGGATTCTTTCGTCGTAAAATACTTCTGGCGACTCCACTGGGAACAGTAGTGGTAATTCGAAGGTTGGGTGAACACGAGGTTAGTTATGCATATCAAGTAGCCCTAACATCAAGTATGGCTGCAAAATATCTTTAGATTTGCTGCATAATATTAGATCTAAGCATAAAATACATTAAGCAGATAAAATGTGAAATGGCTCCATGCATCCAATGAACAAGACAAGAACAATGTATAAAAAGAATCTTATATTATATTAAAGAATGGGGCACCTGAGAGGAAAACAAGAAAGGTGTTTTCCAATTATCCTCAGTGGGATGGGTTCTTGGAAGTCCTCAGTGTTTCAGATCTAAAATTCCTCTCTTTGGTTGATATGAAAAACCCTAACAAACATGGAACTCAATGGGAGTTCAAAATGCAAACAAATGAAATTGGTGACCAAGAGTAGATCTAGTGTGATCTAATGCAATGGAGGTGACTAATGAATGGGGAAAACCCTCCTATTTATAACAAAATATTGGGGTGTTCTAGAACTTGGTGCATGAACAAAATATTATTAATCACATTCTAGAATCACATTTTAGCAATATTTTATTATATTTGTTGGAGGGAAAAGGGTTTTTGACTTGGGTCAATTCCTTTATTTATAAATAACAAATAAATAAATGATTTATTTATTATTTAAGGGAAATGAGGGGAATATAATTAAATAAATAATGGTTTATTTAATTATTTAAAAATGATTTGGTCAAATTTAACTATGAATAGTATTTAAATAATGATTTAAACAACTTATTCTTAGGAAATAATTAAATAAATAATGATTTATTTAATTGATTACCTTGTTTTGGGTTAAATATGACCAAGAAATGTAAACAGATGTGGTGAAAGTGATTTTACTTGGGGTAAAATTGGTCTTACATGGTGTACTTGGGTTTATCTAACGATAATGGGTTAGATGACCAAAAAATGGTGTAACAGATTGCCCCCCAACGTATGAGTGTTAGGATCAAATCGTATGACCGAGTACGTTGTAAGAACTCGATCACTAGACAACAAGAAATGTAAGAGAGGAATGTAAGATAATCTAAAGTGGTGGAGGACTAGACCCTGAGGAGACGAGACTTACAGGTGCAACAAGTCTCAAGTGTCTGATGTGGTACCAATGTGAAAGGCGGCGGGGGAGGCATACCTATGCCCGCCGAGAAAATAGTACAAAGAATAAGGTGCCCGGAAAACCACGGAATGTAGTAGTAAAACCAGTGCTGGCCTAAACATGAGCCAGAAAACAAAAATGATGAATCCCACATACATGTCATGCCTGGAAGAAACGTCAGGACTTATACAATAAGATTTGAGTACATGAGATATAAATACACCCGAATGCCCCCTACACATGGGGAAGGGCTCGCGAAATCAGACCAACACGTGAAAATCTAAGAGGTGTTGCAAGTGAGTGAGGCCGATAGCATCAAAGGAGAGGAGCTGCATCAAGGGCTGGAATGAAGAAATCATCCGGGTATGTGGGGGGCTACCTGCAGGGCCACCCCCTCATGAGGGCTGAGACATCTCACACACACCCGGGTATCACCAATAGCTGCTGCTACATCATTGAACCATCAAGTGTGTAGATCACGATCAGGTTGACAAGAGCTCGAACCAAGGTACACTACCCCCTTAGTCCTGACTTCTGGAGTAAATGGGTTGATTTCGACAGAAGTAGGTTCGCCATAGGTGAGGTAATAAGGTAATCTCAAGTAAGGCACTGGAGAGAATAGTGGAGCGACACACATATGTCATTAAGGATGGTGATGAAATGAGGGGTGGTGCCAATGGGGACCATAAATATCATGAGTACAAACTGGTAACTCATGACAGAAATTATCACGAACGGAGATGAGTGTGTGGGCAAAGTGGTGCCCCCCACTGAACTGTGGTGTAAGTGAGGATATACGATTTTAAGGGGATGTGAGGGAAGACTTTGTGGACAGCTGGTGTCCTAGTGAAGTAGAGAAATGTGAAAAAAAATGTATTCTGGATATCTTACAAGAGAAATAAAACGTGCATTTCGAGCGGGAAATGCTAGGGGTAATATTTCTTGAGATAGAGTGCATTGCGAGGATTAGGAAGGGGGTGGCCTTCAAAGTCCTCTAAAAGATAGGCCCCCTTCCCAAGGTCTTTACTGATAATGTAAGGACCGAGCCATAGTGAGTCGAACTTCCCATGACCAAGGGTATCATGGGCCTGGTCATAGACTAGAACAAGGTCACCTTCGTGAATTGGCGAGGGTGTATCTTTTTGTCATACTAAGCTTTGGTGCGCTTTTTGGCCTCTTCAAGAGTTTGCAATGCAACACGACGGTCTTCAGAGGCGCGCTCAAGCATGATAAGTCATTGTTCTAGAGGTTGGGTATCAGGGAGGAGTTCAACGGCCAGGTGAAGGGAAGGGATTTCACACTCGATTGGTAGGAATGCCTCCTCATCGAAGACAAGGTGGAAAGGAGTGAAACCAGTGGCGGTTTTAACCGAAGTCCGATAAGCTCATGCTGTGGAAGAGCATATGTTGGCCTGTTTTGTAAAGAGTCTGGCTCATTCTTTGAAGCATATTCACACTTTGTTGACCGCTTTCAACTTGGCCATTACCTTGGGGGTAATAGGAAGATGAATGTTGGTGCTCAAAACCCAAGAGTGAGGATAGCTCATGCGTATCTCATCTTCGAATTACTGCCGTAACATTATGGAGTTTGTGGAGCGACATTGTCGACGAGTGTCGTCCGAGTCAAAGGGACTCGGATATCTATTGGGGATCTAGAGAGGTTGGAGACCCGGGCAGTGGCCGCAGCAGTGTTGCAGATCGTGGGTAGTCAGGCGCTCCATCACATCACTGGAGGGCAGATGATGATTATAGAGAGTGTGTTGGGTGGGACCTACTATGGGTGGGCCCAGATGATGTTAGTGTCGCTGAAACGACAGTTGTCGCTATGTCGACGGTAATTGAATCATGATTCTGCGTACGGGACAGTATTGTGCTCTTTCTTCTTTGAGAAGATCCCGACCTTACGACCTCGCATACAGTTGCTTGATGGGGGCCCGAGAGAGCCTCGGATGCGTCGGTGGGGACGACTACTGAGTATAGGAGGAGGAGGGGCGGTCGGGAGGGTGTTTTGACCAGAGTTATTTACCCATTGGGACCAGATGCCGTTATACATAGACGACTATCCCTATAGTGGGATGAGTTATTGGGGAGATCCAGACTTGCCGCTACCACCGGGGCAAGTATGGGGACCGGATGGTAAGTGACAAGCAACTAATTTTTTAGGTTCCTTGTTACAGTTGGTGACTAGTATGCATGGTACTAATCTTTATATTTTTTGGAATGTAGATGTAGCTCTGGTTAAACCGGCTGGATATATGGGAAGACCAGTAGCAGCAGGTGTTATAGGCGCAAGTGGATCGAGGACAGGACAGAATGAAGATATGGCCGCACAGGTGGAGGATCTCCATCGTAGATGTGAGGGACTGCTGACCAGTTTATCAGAGCGTGGATGGCAGGATTTAGACGACCGATACATAGAGCTATGTATTGGTCTCTCCTCGGAATGGCGAGGGATCATGCGACGCATGGCAATGACCGGGCAGACAGTGCGTGATCTACGAGCTGCAGGAGCAGAGCCATTGGCGTGGGATCCTCCGGATGGTGATTATATGTGGGGCAAGTGGTGCCCCCTAGTAGTGATGTAGGGGCAAGTGGTGCCCCCCATTTTGTAGTAGTGGTTTTTGGAACATGCTATGGGCATGTCATATGTTTCAAAGTATATGGACTTTAAAACACATGTTATATATATATATATGAGTTTTATGTGTATTTTGTGGATGCTATTGTCTTCTGTGTGATAAATTCTAGTCTAGAACATGGTTTGCAATCTGATCTACGTAGTGATTATGACTTCTAGGGATGTGATTGAATGAAATAAAATTAAACTCCCGTATCAAAAGTCTCACCCATAAATATTGTCTAAACAGGATAGGATTATGCACATGGTAGATGCCATTAAGTTGTAAGACAATAAGCAGGGAATATAAATAAACTTGCAGATGGAGGATACGATGGGAGAAAGCGTCGGCTAGGAGACCGCGAACGACATCATACACGGCCTGGTTATTGGTGGTGGTGCCAATGCAGACCCCATTTGTGAGAACAAGGGTATGCCCAAGAGTAAAGATGGCCCAGGCAGCTGAGGAGAGGTTTCGGGAATACCGACTCGCGCCGTCGGCGTAACCAATGTAATGATTGGACGAGAGGGTCGAGGGAACAACATCACAAGAGAAGAGAAGTGAAGAAGATCAAGGACTGGTGTTGTGACGTACATCATAGAGATGAAAGGGAGGATCGGGGTTAAAGGAAGAAAGGGGAAGGTGGTGGATACCATAAGAGGCTGCAAAGCTACCGATATCATCGTGCATGGTGGAAAGGCACAAAAATGGGTCATCAGGGGAGATGACTGAAGAGCAAGTAAAAATATTATCCAAACATGAAGGGCCCAAGAATGGCGCTGAAGGGGGGTCAGATGAAAAAGGCGGAGTGGATATGGAGGGGATGTACTCCGAGGGTTGGGCAGATGATGATAGGTACAAGAGAGGAGTAGCAAATTCGGACATCTCAACATCGGGGGGAGGGATGTCAATGGTGGCCGGAGGATCCTCGAGTAAACTCGACGCATACTGAGCGAGGATGGGCGAGGCGGATTGATTCTGTTCCATTTCATACTCGCGAATGACCTCTAAAGAAGCGCGATAATGCGTGAGGTGAGGACAATGGTGAGAATAATGGCCATGGACACCACATAAAGCATAGGGTTTGTTGGTGCGAAGGGCCTCTGGGTTATTGGTTATGGGGGCGCGGAAAACAGAGGTTTTCGGGGCTGACGATTCAGGGAACGCGACTTTGACCATGGGTTGGATACGGGGCAACTCAGGAAAAGTATGGGTGGCGTGACCGACAGCATCACACAAAGCGTAAGGCTTGGTGGGTGGAGGGGGAGTAGGATCGGGAGCGGTGGCTTTCTCTTTGGATGCCCCCTGCGATTTTTTCTTTTCTTATCCGTAGCAGTCTCAGCATGAGGAGGGTCGTGCACCAGTGCTAGAGGTACCGTAGTGGTGGGAGGAGCAACGGGAATCGATTGAACTGGTGTCATAGCAATGTATGGTTTAGGGTGGCCGGGAGGGGTTGTGGTTGGAGGAGTAAGATACCATACCGGTATGCCCAAAGTTAAATTAGGTAGGGAAAGAGTGGCCATGACAGGAACTGAATAGACGCCAGGGGGAGGACCAAGGAAAGGGATTTGACAGGCAGATTAATGGCTAGGAGGGATGGTGTCTAAATGGGGGAGTCCAGAGGGAACCGAGACGGGAGGATAAGGGGGTTCCAAGGTGTGAGGGAGAGGTGAAGGACCCGGTGGGAGAGTTTGAAACAGCGGAGGAGAAGGGCTAGGAGTAGGGTGAGTCAGATGAGGTGGAGGTTGCTGATTAGCCGGAGCAGGTTGCGGGAGGGCAGCCTGAGACGATTGCATCATGCAAACATTCGCCGAGCTAGTATCAGAGATAGGGGGAGGGGGGGGACCAGGGAAGGTGCCAAGAAAAGAGGAATCTTTGTAGACGCCAGCAGAGACAATGGTTAAAGAATCGACAGTTTGCTTATTGGTGACAATAGAAATGGTGGACTCAGGTGAGGTTTGAGATTTAGGTTCATGATACGATAATTGGCCAATGGTGACGATCTTGCCATTATGAGGGAAAAACATCTTGCGGTGGACTGCGGATGGGATGGCAGACATGGCGTAGGTGTAACTACGCCCCAAAAGGATGTTGTAGTCGAGAGGGACATCGATAACTTCAACTTCGACACAGACAATCTTACCGGCAAGGGTGATAGGTCATTTACAAAAAAGACCAATGGGTTGGGAGGCATGGCCATCCCACGCACGGAGGGTGATGGTGGAAGGGGCCAGCTCAGGCGATCCGAGTTGTTTCCAAACCGAAGCGGACATTACATAGGTAGATGCCCCCTCATCAATAATACATCGAGTGATATTGGCATTTCGGATTTTGACTGGGATTTGGAAAGAGACTGAAGGAGGAAGAGGGGGATGGTCTGACTGACGGGCGTCGAAAATAATTAATAGGTCATCAGCAGGATCTACAGCACCCGTGGCAGATAGTAGAGCTTTCTTTTGAGAAGGACACGACTGGAGGAGTTCCAATGTTGAAATGGAAGCTAGAGATTGTGCCATATCATCTACTATGCTATAGGAATGGGCAGCCCGACCAGAGGCAGCGTTTTGGTGTAATGGACCCTTAGGAATTTTTGTGTGAATCGTAACTTTGGGTGGAGGGATTTGTAAGGGACCATTGGGTTTCGATAGAGGCTCTGTAGAAGTTGACGATGGGGAATCGGAGATAGACGGTACGGGAGGTGGGGAGTATTGACGAGACCGAGTTTGAAGGTTAAGGTCAACAATGACAGGTCGGTCAGAGGACATCATAAGAATCTGGTAATCGGAAGAACCAGAAGGAGAGGGTTGAGTTGATGCCGGGGAATGAGTAGCCACAAATCCTTGTTGAGGGAAAGGATCAGTAAACACAGCGGGCTGAGAGGTAGAAGTAGTGGGGGGGACAGGGGAAGAGGAGTGTTGTCCCCGAATGGTGGCCTGAGACTCCCACATCTGGCACATCTGTGGTAAGAGGGGACAATCATGAGTGTAGTGACTGAAAACACCGCAACATGAATAAGGCTTATTTGTGTGAAGCGGCCTGTCCTGCTTGGGTTGGGAGCCCTGGGGCTGGGTAGCGGTGTTCGAGTCAACGCTAGTAGGATTGGGTCCACAATTACCAGAGGGGGATGGATTTCCTCTCCGCCGTCGGGGAGGAGGAGGATGGGTAGTCGCACCGTGCTACGCAAATACGTGCCCTAGAGAGGGTAGTAAGTGTGGCTGTGGGGGTGGAGGAGGCAAGGGAGCGTGAGGGCCAAAAGCTGGAGGAGCTAGGACACCAGGCTATGGATAAGGGTAAGGGGGAGAATGGGCAACATTGAAGTAAGCAGGAGAGTGGGCGAAAGGAGGTGGCAGGCCAAGGCCTGGATACATGTTACTAGGATGGGGAAAGGTGCTGGAGGTGCTGGCCCCGCTGGGAGGAAAACCATAGGGCATAAGAGGTGGAGCAGAGGTGTGAGACATGGCTCCGATAATACCGTCGGTAGAGTGAGAGGTCTCGGAGGCGTTAGTGCCCCTGGGCTTGGGGAGACCAGGAAGGACAGTGTAAACATAACCAGACTCGGCATAGATAAGGTCATATTTTAAGGCGATTTGGAGGGCGACTTCTTCGGTTTGGGGGAAATGGGAGGCAACATCTTTGCCAATGGGAGGTAAGAGAGAGCGAAGGAACCAATCCATGTAAATGCGATCTTCAAAGGGGGGAGCACAACATAAGCTTCGACATCTTTGCCATTCTTGAACATGAGCGGAGAGACGTGTTGAAGAGGATTGCTGAAAGGAGGTCAACAGTTCGGTGCCAGTGTCGTATCGGAGAGGGAGCTAGAAATAAGACAAAAAGGCTTGGGAAATGGTTGCAAAAGTGGTATGGGAAGAGGTGGCTTGATCGACATACCATTTGGATGCTTCGTCGGTAAGGGTGCGTTGGAATAAACGAAGACGAATGGAGTTGTCAGTGATGGAATTAGAGGAGCACCACATGTGGAAAGATCGGATATGATTGGAAGGATCTTCACTAGCAAGGCCCTTGAACTTAGGAATGTTGGAGGGGAGCTTGGTTGGCATAGCAGGACAACTGACATCGTGGCAGATAGGATCGTTGATAAGCTGATTGAAGTCGGGGAGACTGAGGCCGGCCATATACGGAAGTAATGGGGCAGTCGAGGTAGGTCTCGTAGTGGTTCCACTGGAAGTGGACCCGACAGTAGAACTGGGGTTAGGGCTAGGTCCAGAACTAGACATGGTGAAGGTAAAGGGGGGAGAACCAGAAGGATGGGAAGAACCCGAACAATCAGAGGAAGAGTCGGAGGGCGGACTCGGGGGAGGACTTACTCGATGACGACGGGAAGGAGGAAGTCAACCAACCGGAAACTAAGGGTGAAGGCCAAGAAGTCGTTGGGAGAAACGCCTTGGAGGCGCAATGATGACGGGAAGAAGAAATACCGACAAGGGCAACAAGGTGCAAAACCAAGATACGACAAGGGCGAGGAAGTGCAGTGTCGATTAATTTTAGAGTCTTTGCCAGGTGGTGTTAACCAGGCTCTTCTTCACTTAGGGTCAGTGTGTGGCGTGCGTTAAATTTAATTGATTAAACCCAGACGTTTTGAGAGTAAAAGAAAAAGGGTGTTGCGTAATGGAAAATAAATATGCAGTAAATAAAACTGAAATAACAGAAAATTAACAATTAAATAGGCAGCAATCGAACCCAAGAAGGTGGGTCTCTCAAAACTAGTCTAGAAGGGGTAGAGCATGCTAACAAGAGACCAATAGATCGAAGGTCCGGAGGGACTGGGATCTAATGGAGAAATCTGCTGGAAAGTGGTGTAGAAAGCAGCAAAGAGGCAGGGACAAGGTTGCTGCTAGAAAATAGGAGATCAACTAAAAAGAGGGGGTCAAAGAGGTGAGCCTAGAGCAGAACCCAAACAAAGCGAAAGGCAGTGTATAGAAAGGGAAGAAAAGATAACCTGTGAGGATCTGAACAAGAGGTATCAGATCTGAAATAAGGCTGAAACTTCTGGAAGTGTAGACGTCTGAAAACAGCAACAAACTCTCCCACAAAAAGTGGAGGGAACTGAAGCCCTGAGGGGAAAGAGTCCCACTTAGGTGAGTGAAATAGATCAGAAACAGGTCTAAACAGGTGGAGACAGAGGCTGGAACACCCTGACATAAGCTTCAGTGAAACCCAGAAAAAGTGTTGGCAGATTGCAGAAAAAAGTGCAGGTCACAGGTTTGGGCCTGTTTTCAGGCCAGGTCACAGATTTAAGGCAGAAAAGTGCGACCTCAAGGCCAGGTCGCACTTTTTGGGCTGATAAGTGCGACCTGTAGATCCGAGTCTGGCGGCGACAGATTTCAGAAAATTTTGTCGTCTCAGCAGCGGCTGATGTCGGTCACCTGCGCAAAAAGGCCAGAAACACACGGAAGTTAGAAATTTGAATGTTTGAGGGTTTTAAAGGGGAAAAATAGCATAAAAATGGAAAAAATAGGGAAAATAAAAAATGGAAGAGAAACCCTAGGGTCTGAAACAGCTGGATATGCAGGAAAATAGAAAACAACAGTGGTCACAAAAGAAAACCCGTGTGGAGTCGCCAATTGTTAGTATGATTCTTTCGTCGTAAAAGATCACTTTAGCTATGCATATCAAGTAGCCCTAACATCAAGTATGGCTGCAAAATATCTTTAAGTTTGCTGCATAAAATTAGATCTAAGCATAAAAGACATTAAGCAGATAAAATGTAAAATGGCTCCATGCATCCAATGGACAAGACAAGAACAATGTATAAAAAGAATCTTATATTATATTAAAGAATGGGGCACCTGAGAGGAAAACAAGAAAGGTGTTTTCCAGTTCTCCTCAGTGGGATGGGTTCTTGGAAGTCCTCAGTGTTTCAGATCTAAAATTTCTCTCTTTGGTTAATATGAAAAAACCCTAACAAACATGGAACTCAATGGGAGTTAAAAATGCAAACAAATGAAATTGGTGACCAAGAGTAGATCTAGTGTGATCTAATGCAATGGAGGTGACTAATGAATGGGGAAAACCCTCCTATTTATAACAAAATATTAGGGTGTTCTAGAACTTGGTGCATGAACAAAATATTATTAATCACGTTCTAGAATCACCTTTTAGGAATATTTTATTATATTTGTTGGAGGGAAAAGGGTTTTTGACTTGGGTCAATTCCTTTATTTATAAATAACGAATAAATAAATGATTTATTTATTATTTAAGGGAAATGAGGGGAATATAATCAAATAAATAATGGTTTATTTAATTATTTAAAAATGATTTAGTCAAATTTAACTATGAATAGTATTTAAATAATGATTTAAATAACTTATTCTTAGGAAGTAATTAAATAAATAATGATTTATTTAATTGATTACCTTGTTTTGGGTTAAATATGACCAAGAAATGTAAACAGATGTGGTGAAAGAGATTTTACTTGGGGTAAAATTGGTCTTACATGGTGTACTTGGGTTAATCTAACGATAATGGGTTAGATGACCAAAAAATGGTGTAACACATGTTGTTCCCTGTCAATTCGCTGCCTTTTATTCCATTGCTCTCCGACATTTGGAATACCGGTTGCTAGAGAGATAGACTCCGGTGTCAAGGTGAATGTCACACCTGCAAGAGTGACTTGGCCATTATGTAGATGAAGCACAAACAATCTGGCCAACTCATGATGGTACCGGACTCTAGCAACCATCTCACAGAACTGATAACAAGACTGCTGTTGAAAACATGTGATAGCAAGAGGGTAGGCCTGCAGCTCAGCAAGTGAAGTAGGCTCTTCTCGTACATGTTTACCACTCTTGTGAGGTCTCCTTGGTGCATGCAATTTGGTTGGAGAGTCACTGTGTGTTTCTTCATCTCGGTCATAGGAGGAATCTGACTCCATGTTTGCCAAAGTTTGTGTTGTCTTAGATGAGTATGAAGAGTTTTAGGTGTCTTTGGTTTTTTGCTGCCAAGTGTATGAAAATGTATGAAGGGTTATGAAGGGAGAGGGTAAGAGGGATTTTGGGAATGTTTCCAATTGGAATTTGGGGAATATCGATCCTTCCACGTCACTCTCCACACCTCCCAAGAGGCTCGAAGAACTCGGCTTGCGGCTCGATGATTCGGGCTTTGTCGGCGTTTCACTTGGAAATTTTTAACATGTCAAAAGGATGATAACAGGGCTTCAGGATTAGCTGGGGCAAACAGTGTTTGCCCAACCAACTTCATAGAATAACACCTTCCGTGTAAATATTAAATTACATTTTAATTTAAAAAGAATATATGGTGCTATAAATAATTAGAGGATAAAATAAAATTAAGATATTACAAGAAGATCATAAACCCTATTCTAAAATATTAAAAATATTTTTCACTTTTCATTAGTGCAAAAAAAATCAACTTTGCTAAGATAAGAACAAACTTTAGATGGTTGAAGATGAAAAATACTTCTCTTTAGTGCCCTATATGTATCCAAATTATATCATAATTTTAAAACATTTATCATGATTCCAAAATTCTTAACTTTCTGGTTTTTTTTGTAAATCTGAAATTTTCATTACTGCAAAAGAGTATATCTTTTCATGACATGTCTCAAAAGCTTGTTGGCCTCACTCTTACTCTATTTATTGGCCCACAGGTGCATGCCCATATATGTAGTATATTGTGAAATAAACAATAATTTACATACACTAACCGACAATCATTGCCAAAATACTAACAAAACTAAAAAGCAACCCACACTCATTAGGCATCATTATCGTTTATCGGGATAGGATTTTCCGGGGCTGAGCCAGGGGATGGTAGGGGTTTGAATTCGTAGTGGGTGTGTCCCTCCATATATGCTAGCCTAGTTTCTAGATGGTCCAATTTCTCTTGGATGTGTCAATGTCCTCTCCATTGACTAACCATCCTGTCATGCATCTCCCATAGAGTGTATTAGAGGTGGTTCATGTTTAATATTGTAACTAGGTTCGGTCTTCATAGTTTATATTTATTGTACTCATCAAAAAAATTGAAGAAAAAATAATTTATATTATAATTTATATTATTATTAAATGACTCATTAAAGCATGGGTTTCATGCTTGGGTCATATTTAGTATAAGGTCTCAATTGTGGACTTCTAGGTTAGTCATTACCGATTTATATTGACCCTTATTGGGATTTTGAATCATGTAATTAGGTTTTTTTAGTCAAAAGTGGTCGAGTAGCCCTCCAAATCAAGTCTCCCTTAAGGAGATCAAGTCAACCTCAAAGAGAGGAATTTGAACCCTTCAGAAGGCTATAAATGCAAGGAGTTCGAATTCATTTGTTCATTCACTTCTCAAGCAAGTTCAAAATTCACTGTAACAAGTGAAAAAGTGTGAAATTGAAGAAGGAGGAAAAAGAAGTGTGAATTGGGTCTATGATAAAGAGAAATGAAAATTTGAAAATTTGGTGAAGGAATCATTTTTTTTCATGATATCTCTTGGGAGATCAGTGTCTCTGAAGTTTGGATGTTGCTGCTACAAAATCTGCGAAGCTGCTAGAGGTCTGGATGTTGCTGCTGCTAGGTCAAAGATCTAGAAGGTTGACTTGGTGTGGAGGGAAAGTTTGGCTCATTTCTAGGGTGAAGAGTCTCAAAGAATATTATTGAAAGGAATAATTACCTTGACTGGGTTTTCCCCTCCAGGGGGGTTTTTCCCTAACATAGTGCCTATATCTTGTGTCTCTTGTTTTGATCTTCATACACACTTAATATGGTAATTCTTGATGAAAGATAAGATAATAAAGAAGTAAAAGAAGCCAACAAATTCACAAGTAATTATCAAGATCGAATAATCAAACCCTAATATATATTTGCATTGATTCTTCAACATGGTATCAGGGCTAAGGTTAGGAAGGATTTAAGATCATATTGTTGGCATGAAATCTCCCTCAGTGATGGACCACATAAGGACGAGTATCAACTATACTAGGATATGGATCAAGAATCTCTTTCATTATATATTCAAAAGAGTCAAAGGTCAAGGAATTTTGGCTGCCCTTACAAGATCTCTCCGTGATGATAGTGCATGGATCATCGATAGTGGAGCATCAAGGAACATGAATGGAGAAAGAAAACAACTACATACACTATCAAGAGAACCATCCTCACATGTAGTGGAATTGGGTGACAACAAAAGCTATGTTGTGAAAGGACTAGGATCAACCTCGCTAGAATTAGAAAGTGAATCGAAGATACACCTCAACAACATACTTTATGTTCCAGGTTTGAAAAAAAAATTACTCTCTATTTCTTGTTTAGAAGATAAAGGTGAAAGAATTTATTTTGTTGATGGAAAGGTATTGGTATGGGGCAAAGATTATAGCATTGAAAAAGTTAGAGTCATTGGAGTTCGTGAAGGAAGTTTTTATAGGGTCACTACACCATATCCTTAAGGCTTGGTTCATATGGAAATTGGTCCTATTGAAATATGGCATAGAAGATATGGTCATCTACACTACAGGCTCATTCATTCTCTTAGTCGACTGGTCAATGGAATCCCCAATAGAAAGGAAGATCATGAATGTGTGTGCAAGGTATTCTCTTTGAGAAAAAATGCATGAAAACCATTTCTAAATAGTGAATCTAAGGCCAAAGAATCTTGGCCCTTATTCACTCTAATGTGTGTGGGTCCACGCCTGATAAATATCTTCAAGGTCATCTCTATTATGTGACTTTCATAGATAACCGTTCTAGAAAGACATGGATTTATATTCTCAAGAAGAAAGATGAAGTACTTGATAAATTCAAGGAATTTTGAGCTGAACTGGAAAACCTCACTGAAAGAAATATAAAGACTATGAGATCCGAAAATTGTGGGGAATACACTTCCAAGGAACTAAATGAATATTGTAAGGAAGCAGGAATTAAGAGGGAGCTCATTGTTCCCTACTATCCCGAACAAAATGGAGTTGTTGAAAGAAATGATAGGTCTAATAAAGAAGGCATTAAGACAATGCTCCTTGATCAATACCTACCAAAATTATTATGGGGAGAAGCAACCACGACATCTGTGTATATGCAAAATAGAAGTCCCCATAGAAGTCTCAAGAACATAACTCTCGAAGAAGTGTTTATAGGAAAGAAGCTGAGTGTGGACCACCTCTGAATATTTGGAAGCCCTACATACATCCATGTTCCAAAGGATAAGCGAAAGAAGTTGGATTCTACAAGTATCAAAGGAATCTTCGTTGGATATAGTCTCTCCTCAAAGGCATATAGAATCTACATCAAAGAAATAATACAAATCAAAGTAAGAAGAGATGCCATATTTGATGAGAGCCAAGCCTAAAAGAATTCCAAAGACATTCCTATAGATTATGATGATGAAGAATCTCCCATATTCGAAGAAGAAGATCTACATCATGAAGATCCGACTACAAATCAAGAAGAAGAAGGACCAAGTGAGCCCATTCAACCTGTGGTCATCCCAACTATAAGGAAAAAGAAAAATTAATTAAAATATAATATACAAGATTTCAAAGGACATGAAGCTCCTATAGGAACCTTCAGGTAAAGTCAAAGACCAAAGATATAATTTGTATATGTTGCATACATGAAAAATCTCATTCAAGATGAACATATACATTTGAATAGGCTGCTCAACAGGATGTCTGGAAGAAGGCAATGCAAGAAAAATAACAATCCATTATGAAGAATGGGGTTTAGAAAATTGTTCCTAGACCTAGTGACAAATCAGTTTTCATGTCCAAATGGATCTACAAAATAAAGCATGATGTTGATGGAAGCATAGATAAGTACAAAGCAAGGTTCGTTGCAAGGGGCTTATCTCAAAACGAAGGAATATATTAGGAAGAAATATTTGCACTTACAACAAGATATACTACCATTAGATGTTTGGTTTCATTGGCTGCTGCAATGGGTTGGAATATCCATCAAATGGATGTGAAGACCGCATTTCTAAATGGGACCATTGATGAAGAAGGATACATTGAACAACAAAAATGTTTTGAAGTAAATAGAACAGTCTCTCAGATCTACAAAATCAATAAAGATTTATATGGCTTGAAGCAAGCTCCAAGGGCATGGTATGCAAGAATGGATGCATATTTATTAAGGAATGGGTTCATGAAGGGTACTCCTAGTCTAAATATCTACATCAAAGTCGTGAATAATGAGCTCGTCATTATTCTACTATATGTGGATGATATATTCATCGCTGGTGTGGAGCATATAATTGAATACTGCAAGAAGATGTTGGCAGCTAAATTTGAAATGGAGGATATAGGACTTATGCATTACTATCTGGGTCTCAAAGTATGGGAGAAATGTGGAGAGATTTATTTGGGGTAAGGAAAATACATCATCAAGATATTTCAGAAATTTGAGATGATGGACTCCAAGCCCATGACTACTCCCATGATCACAAATTTCAAGAAGTTACAAGGTTCCGACTCAAGTCTCTTGGATCCAACCTCCTATCGATAATTGGTAGGATCCCTAATGTATCTGGTAAACACTAGGCTAGATATATGTTTTGCAGTAAACATCCATAGTAAATTTCATTTGGAACCTTATCATGAACATTGGGTAGCTGCCAAACAAATATTGAGATATATCTGTCGTACTATACATTACTGCCTGAAATATAAAAGTGAGGAAGTCAATCTAATTGGCTTCTCCGATTCTGACTAGAGTGGCAGTGAGTCTGATGGAAGAAGTACTACTGGTGGATGCTTCAGCCTAGGGTCTGTGAAGGTATCATGGATGAGTAGAAATCAAGGAATCGTTGTTGTAAGTAGTGTTGAAGCTGAATATGTAGCTGCATGTGAAGTAGGAAAGGAGGTTGTATGATTAAGAAAGCTTCTAACCGACTTGTTCAAAAGTCCTCTAAGACCTACTATTATCAATTGTGATAATCAAAGTTGCATCAAGATGTATGGAGACCCCTTGTTTCACTCTAGGACAATTCACATAAATAATAATTTCCACTTCATTAGGAACTTGGTACAAGATGGGATCGTGAAGCTGGAATATGTCCCGACAGATGAACAAGTGGCTGACATATTGACAAAGGCTCTTCCTAACAAGAAGTTTGAATATTTAAGAGACAAGATTGTTCTGGTAAATATTGCTAATTGCATTAATATTAATGATTTGGAAGATATATGTCAAGGCTTTGCAAATGAAACATTTCTTGGAAAGACATCAGGGCCGACACCTTATGTTGATGTCTAGTAGGGAGAGTGGCATCGGGTGGATGTGCACCTAGTTCCCTAGGTTGGTGGTTAGTAAGTAAGCCCGATGGTACCTATAGAGGCTGAAAACTTTATTCCACCTTAGTCCCAAATGGACATATTTCCTTGGTCAGGAATCTAGTCCATGGAATTGTAGTGCCTAAAGTGATGAGTGACCAATGGATAGATTTCCCTAGTCAGGAATATAGTCCATGGAATTTAGGTGCCTAAAATTCTTCATAGTTTCATATAGTTTGAGATATTCCCATTGTATATTATGAATACCTCCCTAGTTAAGAGGGAGCGTTGAATATTGTAACTAGGTTCGGTCTTCATAATTTACATTTATTGTGCTCATCAAAAGAATTGAAGAAAAAAAAATTACATTATCATTTATTTTATTATTAAATGACTTACTAAAGCACTAGTTTCATGCTTGGGTCATATTTAGTATAAAGTCCCAATTGTGGACTTCTAGATTAGTCATTACAGATTTATATTGACCCTTCCTGGGCTTTTGGATCATGTAATTATGTTTTTTTTAGTCAAAAGTGTCTATTATCCCTCCAAACCAAGCCAACCTTAAGGATATCAAGTCGGCCTCAAAGAGAGGAATTTGAACCCATAAGAAGGATATAAATGTGAGGTCGAATTCATTTTTTCACTCACTTATCAAGCAAGTTTGAAATTCACTACAACAAGTGAAAAAGTGCGAAATTGAAGGAGGTAAAAGAAGTGTGAGTTGGGTCTAGGAGAAAGAGAAAGGGAAAATATAATATTGGTGAAGGAATCATTCTATTTCATGATATTAGGCTTGGGAGATCGAATTATCTAAAGTTTGGATGTTGTTGCTGCAAAATCTACGAAGCTGTTAGAGGATTGGATGATGCTACTGCTAGGTTGAAGATCTGGAAGGATGATCTGGTGTGGAGGGAAATTTTGGCTCATGTATAGGGTGAAGAGTCTCAAAGAATATTATTGAAAGGAATAATTATCTTGACTATGTTTTCCCCTCGATGGGGGTTTTTCCTTGGCATAGTGCCTATATCTTGTGTCTCTTGTTTTGATCTTCATACACACATAATATGGTAATTGCTTGATGAAAGACAAGATAATAAATACGAAAAATAAGCCAGCACATTCACAAGTAATTATCAAGATCGAAGAATCAAACCCTAATATATATTTGCATTGATTCTTCAACAGTTCATGAAATCAATGATATATCGTTAGATCATCTTGATGAACCTGATTAAGCTAGTGCAACGAGATGCTTATATACTAAATAATGTTTACACTATTAGCCATTGAGGAAGTGTTTCCCGTCGGAGGGAGTGACTGCTCCTGTACCTAATCTTGTTGTTGTTGTCTTCTCTAAACACCTCTCATCTACATCCCATAATGCACCTAGCCACTTTGAGAATTCATAGTCCCCTTATTTCTTGGAAATTCTTGTCCTAAGAAAATTTCCATGCTAATCCACTCGTTGGCCCTGCTAAGCGAACAACGGTATGATTTTGACCTGCAAAATTCCACAGACACCCATGACCCCCAACGTGCACGATGCTTACCATGAATACTTTGATTGGCCACTACAGAATTAGACAAGGCGGGAAACAAGACAACGACCAAGTCACTGCTTTCCAACTCAAACCCAGATGAGAGGAAACCCCCCACCACTCCAAATAGGACGAAGAAACTTTATATTGGGGAATGTAGGACTCCAAGGCTAGTGAGACCATGTAACTATACAACCAAACATTCCCCCTACTACTTTGGAAGAAACTTTCCCAAATAAAACCATAGTTCTGCCCACTTTTATTGGTTAGACACCTAAGGGAATGACTATTTACCCACCAGAATATCTCTAGACCACTCCACTCCCCTAGTTCAACTAGAAAGGGCATACTAAAATGCCCTTCTCTAAACCAGTCCACTATCCCCACACACCCAACATACCTGGTACTAATAAGCATGAAAATAGCCACTGCAAAGAAAGGAACACAACGAGGATTTTTATAACCAATATGGAGCACCCAAAGAAGCTACAAAAATGAACCCTAAACACCTGAAACAACGATATAGCCTAGTTTATCCTTAGTGTGTCTCCCTTCTCTCGACGCACTATGAATTTCTTTCTGCCAAATCTCAGAGCCTCCTTCGTCTCTAGTTCTCAAAATCAAGACTGCCCCAAATTCCCTTCACCATCCCTGGGCTTAGATAGGGACTCTAACATTCTTAACATTTTAAGTCACAAGAATTAGGATAATCTCGAAAATCTCCCCTTAATATTTTTAAGATACTTGAATAAAAAAATTCAATAATATCTTAGCTTTTATAGATTTAACATATCAATTTTCATGTATTATTAATAATTACTATTAATTTTTTAATGGTGGTTCACGGACACTGGATGGCCGCTACATCCATGAAAAAATCTAGGTAGATCAACCCGAAAGGATCTATCCGTCGACACAACAAACAGGGCCTAACCCCAAAGGCGTCGAGAAAATTTGACATAATTACCATTATTATATATATATATATATATATATATATATATATATATATATATATATATATATATATATATATATATATATATATATATATATAATTTTTTTTTTTTTTTTTTTCTAAATTACGCTATTTCTATTATAAACATAAAAGTACAAAACTGCCACGGCTCAGCTGAGGAAGCCTGAGACCGGGCTTGATGTCCACTGTCTGTCTAGCTATAGAGCTGCCCATTAACGGGAAACCAGCTCTTTTATCAGAGTTGCCACCGCCCAGGAACTGGGAAACCGGCGCAAAGTCACTTACATACGGATTAACAAAACTAAAAAGAGCCAAAAAATACATGCAGCTTTGTCTGCTGTGAGTGACCATTGAAAACAGAAATTTATCAAAAATTCTAGAACATAAATCATACTGAGAATTGGTCCTGGAGCATTTAGTCGGAGTCCGGATTCTCTTCCTCAATTCTGCAGCCATAGTGTTCTTCCGAATCCGCTTCAGTGTTCTTGTCAGCATCTTCACCTGACGGACCAGCTTCCATCTGCAAGTGCGCCTGTCTCGGATGAGCAGGGACAGAGGCAAGAGGAATTCCGAGGGGGTGCGCGCTAGGACCGGGTGCAGGGCCAGAGGGGGGCTCGAAGTTAGGCTTGGAAGGAGAGTGCACAGGGTTAAGCGGCTGAACAGGAGGGAGAGTGGTCTCTTCGCGAAGTGAAATCGTGATGAGGGCAGTAATGGAAGGCCGATCGAAGGCGCAATCGAAACGCAGCTCAGCGTGTTGCGTTGATTGCCTTAGATAATGACTGCCAGGGCGAGAAGGGGAGGCGGAAGCCTGAAGCGGGGGAGGAGACAGAGTATTCAGAGCAGGAGCACGAGGCGGGTGCGAGGGCCGAGGAGGCGCCGGGGCAACGCTCTCATGGAGACGGCCAGCAAGATCAACATAAAGAGGAATGGGACGCCTTTCAGCATGTTCCATGGAGTAGTCGACATTAGAATTGGAGGGTCGCTCACTCATGGACCTGCCTCGAGAGGCCCCTCTCTTGCAAGACATTCTTTGCCTGAGCCTGGGCATAATGAAATTCCGAGAGGAATCCGACCAGTTACCAGAAGGAGCTGCAGGAATAGAGTTAATTTGACCAACAATAACAGGAGAAGTATGAGAATTGAACAGAACAGGGCAGAAGTTACTATTTGAGAAGTGATAGCCGGGAATCGTATCCAAACAACATTGCAAAGAGCACCTGCGACCTGTAGCTATGCGAGCCCCACCTATTGCACAGCCGCCCGGGCAATGAGAGCGCAGAGGTGACAAAGGGCGGTGAGCAGAGCCAAAGCAATCGGAAGAATGCGAGCAATGGTGCTCCATTTGAAGTCTGGTGCGGCGAGCAGGACGGATCAAATGACGGCGAGGAGGAGTTAATATCCAGCGCTTTGGATTAATGAACTTGGCATTAATGACACCATAGGGGGCCATGTGGCCACCCCAGGTGAACCTCCTTGGTTTTTGAACCAGGCCTGGAGGCCTCTTAACCCGAGATGTCATCCGCATCCGGAATATATATATAATTTTATTATTTTGAAAAAAAATTTATTTTATTTTATCTTAATATATGCGTTTTCTTTAAGCAAATTATTTATGAAAGATAAGCATATGATAAAACAATTTTATACAATAATAAAATCAAAAGTTGCATTATTATTATTCGTCGTACTTTTTACATTATAGCAAATTACATTGTTATTATAGAATTCCAGAATCAGTTTTTAAGTGAGCTACTTAACATCGTTGTAAAGTAAAATTCGATAAACATATATATATATATATATATATAATATTTGTAATGATGTTATGGATTTAAAAAAAATAATATTGCATTTATAATGAAAAAGCCTTTTTGTAAGGAGTTATAAATGATTTGAGTTAATTTACCGAGTAGGATATAAAAAAAAAAAAAAATCTTTAAAGTAAAATAAAACCTAAAAGCATAAATAATTTAAAGTTTAAGTGAAATATTCATGTTTATATTTAGTATTTAATTTATCATCATATTTTGATAATTATTTTAATGTTTTCATTTAACAATTAATCTATTAAATATATCAAATTTATCTTGAAAATTTATATAAATTTTTAGGACTCAAAGATTTGGTAATTTGATTTGTTTGTAGTTTTTTCCTCTATAGGATAGTCATACAATTTGGATTTATTTTCTACATGTTGATGAAGTGGAAATAAATTTCAATATGTTTGGTACACTTATGGAGAACTTGATTTTTCACTAATTTTAGAATCGCCTCGATTGTCATGTAGTAGGGATGTTAACTCTATCTATTGCATCATAATGTCTAAAAGCATCCTCTTGATCTCGTCTACCTCACACACTCCTTTCATTGCTCCTTGATATTTTACTTATGTTCATGAAATGGATAATATATGATGTTTCTTATCTAAATGTTTTTCTATCATCCACATACCTACCCAATCTAAATTTTTAAACCCACATAGTCTAAGGTATTTTCTTATACTATACAAAATGTCAAAGTCAAGTTCCCCTTTCATATATCTCAACACTTTCTTTATCATTGATGAATGCTCTATCTTTGGTGATATCATAAATTTGGAAATGACACACACAACATAACTCAAAATAGGCCTAGCGGTTGTAAGATATATGATGTTCCCCATAAGTTTCCTATATACCAACTCATTAATTGCTTTAGAGTTAGCCATAGATAAAAGTGTCAACCGTATATCTATAATTGTAGACAAGATTTTGCAAGCTTTCATTTTGAGTTTTTCAAACAAATTCCTAACATATTTTGTTTGTGGAAAAAATCATGTTACATATTTGTCGAACTTCTACACTCAGAAATAATGCAAGAGGCATAAATCAATCATTTTAAAACATCTATTCATATTAATTTTGGTCCATTCGAAAGAATTTTCCTTGCTACTTCTAATCAATTATGACGCCATCTACATACATGACTAATATAACGATATCATTACCATTGCATATTATGTATAGGTTAGAATCTTAAGAACTCTATTGGAACCCTTATTCATCCAAGTAATTTCCACTCTTAATGTACTATGCACAAGGTGTTGCCCTTAGGCTATATAGAGCCTTATTAAGTCTGAAAGAAAGATGCTCCTTCCCTTGAACTTAAAACCCTTGTGGTTGATATATGTAGATTTTTGTCCAAATCTCCATTGAGGAAGTCAATACTCTTGATGTCCATGTGATTTACCTTCTAACCAAACTATGTTTCCATGTTTAAAACTAATTGAATGGTTCTCACCTTTTCCATAGGAGAAAAGGTCTCCTCATAGTCAATTCCCTCTCACTAAGAAATCCCTTTTGAAACTAATTATGTCTTTTACTTTTCAAGTGTACCATCAACCTTATACTTGATGTTGTACACATGTTTGCACCCAATGGGTTTCTTCTTTAGTGGGAGAGTTGTGAGATTCCAAGTTTGATTTTTTATCAAATTCTCATGTTCATGTACCATGGCCTTCTCCTATTCAATTATCCTTTTGCCTCCTCAAACATATTTGGCTCATATACTTCTTGAACATTATACATTAGAGTGAAGTTGATCGTATTTGGTTTCTTCTTCTTTTTCTCAATGATCATCCTTTCATCATTTCATCTGTCCAAAAATCCCCAATGTTGTTGTACCACCACTTTGATTTTTTCTTGGGAACTTTCCTATCAAAGTCATCATCATGATCTAATCTACTTATATAAGATCTTAGAAACTTCTCATGCTTAAAATCTTACCCCCCTTCAAGTGGAGCTTCCCAAAGCTTGATACCCAAATATTATGTTGTAGCATGCTATTGTCCTTAGATTTTGATCTCTAAGAACTATGGAAAGGTGTACTTCCTCGTTGGGACCCCTAAGGATGGAAAGGTGTACTTCCTCGTCAATTATGGTGTCTAAAATAAATATCAAATTATTAGGTTAATATCAACCAAAATATAAGTTGTATGACTATCAATGTATTTTGTGATGATCAACTTCCTATTCATGTCTAACTTGGTTCTCTTCTCATCTAGAATCTTGGCATAATCAATAGAACCAAATACCTCAAGATGATTGAATTTGGGCTTCATCCTATACCATGATTCTTCTAAAGTCATATGCCTCACTACCATTGTTGGATATATATTCAACATGCATACTACTATGAACATTTCATCGACCCAAAACCTAGTTGGAATACACTTGTTTTATGACATACACCTAGCTATCATTATGATTGTGTGATTCCACCTCTCAATCACTCCATTATTTTGTGAAGTATAGGGTGTAATGAATTGTCTCTAAATCCCAAATTTAGTAAAAAAATTATTGAATTCTCTTGAATATAATTTCCTACATTTAAAATGCCCGAGGGTTAGCTTATTTGGTCAAGTACTTAAAAGAATCTCTTCTATTGAGAGGTCATGGGTCCAATTATCAAAACACTCTCGAGATAAAGATCCATGGTTTATTCGGTAGGAAGTGACCCTTTTGGTTAAATATGCCTAGTAAAATTGTTTTGTGGATGTAGTGGTCATTGATCTCTAGGGACCATGAACCACATAAAAAAAAAGAAAAAGAATTTCCTACATTTATTAGACCTAAATGTGGAAATTTGACAAAAGAACTCTTTTCTACTAAGGATTTGAAATTTTGAAATTCATTGGACATATGATACTTTAGCTTCAAAAAAATTCACCCACATCTTACATCTATAGTTATCAACAAAAGGAAATAAAAACTTATCCCTAGTCATTGATGCCATGTTCATTGGTTCACAAATACCTACATCAAATAGTCGAAGGAGCCTCTTCATTCTCAAAGCTTGTCCCTCCATCAAATGAAACTCTATATTTCTTCCCTACCTGGGAAAATATACCAACATGCTAAATCCATTGATGAATATGAGGGATTCAATCTACCATATTCTCTTGAGGCAACTAAGAGAGGTAGGTCAAGTTAAGGCACCCATACTAGTAATTCCAAAGTGTAGGTATGTTTAATGACCTCTTGGACACCAATTCCTAATCCTTGATACAAACCCCTATTAACCAATATGAGTAGCCCCTAATCCTCCACACGAAGAGAAATAGTAATTTTGGTTACCTCGTTAGCTATATATCATTTGTGATTACTAAGAATGACATTTAAATGGGAAAATGCCGTATAATTTGACTCACTAAAAGTATATTAAGCTCCATACCAAGCACATAATACACAATGAGAAAAAATATATTTTTCTTTCGAAAGGAAATTTTCAATTCCCTTTGCTAAATAGTGTGTCCTCTACTCCACTATAAAATATCACCAAAATCCTTTAAGGAACATGCAATGTACGCTATAAACAAGCCTTGTATGTTTGTAAATTATTATGATGGACCTAAACATTGTACCAAGCAGATGATTTGAGCTTATTTGATTTCTTATTTCGTCCATGAATACAAAAGAAGGCTTACTACTCCTTTATATGCTCTACAAAGTGAGCTTTATATAGGGGTCCTCTTTGGTTGGTTTTATGAAAACAACCCTTTTTCTAAAACGATTATTCATATGGCCCAAATTTCCATAATAATGAAAATTGATGGTCATTAGGCTCTTGGTTGCATATTTACTATTACCTTGACTTTCATCCTAAGTACTCATTTTCCCTTTCCCTCAACATTGGTTGTAGAAGCTTGTTTTAACCATGTGTCTCACTACCACTACCAAACTATTTCCTCCATATATCTTACTATAATAGAATATTGCATAGCTCATCAAGTTTCATATATAATTCTAAATCCACAATATTAATGGTGATGTTCAAGGTTTGAATAAAGTGTGCATAAGTACATGGTGAGATTCTTAGTGTGATTACTTCCATTTCCTCCTCTTTCATCTTCCTACCAACAATGGAAAATTATTCTATGATATCCTTTATCTTTGAGTAAATGCTCCTATAATGATGAACTCTCATCCATTATAATAAAAAACAACATATTCTCGAGGAAGAAGGATCTACCATTATTTGATTTCTCATGCAATTCTTCCAAATGCTTCCATTATTTGACTAAAAGCTTGCTTGTCTATACCTTAAGAAGTATTTCATCAATCACAAACAACTTAAGTGGCACTATTACTTCTTTATCTCACTCATCAAACTCGTTCTAGTATTTACCTGCTTCTTGCGGTTAAGTATCATTAGCAAGGACAATAGAATCCAAGTACATATACTAAAAAATGACTAACATACGTTACTTCTACATATTGAAGATCTTGCTAGAGAATCTATGATTTCCTTCCAAGTTGATGAAGGTAAAGAGGCCATAGAAACAAGTGAAAAATGTACAAGAATATATTTAAATAGATAAATACACGTATCTACTCTTGAGTTGTTGAAAAACACATAGATATTGACAAATATACTCTCAAATAACTCCAAATTAACCAATTTTTACTTAGGACATTTTGAAAAATAACAAACTTACGAGGAATTCTTCCATATATGCATGCATGGGAATCAATACAAGCAAGAAATTGAATATTGGCTTAAAATTACACAAAAATATTTTGGGTCATATCTTCCTAGCTTCAAATGATCCACGAAAAAACAACCTCTTAAGCCCAAAACAAAGCAAACTCTTGCACATAATTTACGGTGCACAAATTACTGAAGCTGTAAGAGTGGGAACCTTATTTTTCAGAGACCTAAATCTCATTTGTCAAAGATCCAAGATGCCATATTTAAGACCCATATTGTATAATGATGATATAAACATAAAGGTGAATAATATTAAATTTATAAGACACATAAATCCATCTTAACTTTATATATACCAGCAATAAGATGGATCAAATCTCTTGAGAGCTAACCCCTTTTTGAGTGAAAAACTTGAGGAAAAGTTTACACCCTGAGAGATTTGATTATTTTCGACACTTGTTAGATCCTAAGTTAAGATAGATCTATGTAAGCTCTTAGTATTATTTATATTTATATAAATTTCACATCTCTATATATGAAATTATTCTTATTTTTAGTTTAATTAAAACCATAATAATACATATAGTTCTTATATATAGGTTTGGCATTCTTCTTTGACATGTTTTATAATTTTTACAATTTAATTTTTTAATGTAATATGCATAACATTGATTATATATATAACTTGGATTTTTATTTTTATTAAAATATTGATAACATATATTATTATTTTTTGTACTAGAGGAATTGACAACCGTGTCAGGCTCATACTCACATGACACGAGATTAATTCCAACCACTATCACTATACCTCTGGGGCCTATGACAATCCTCTCCGTATACTGGGTTACTCTAGGGGGATTTGAAACTTGGTTCTCTTAGTTTACACAATACTTCATATCACGATGATTGTCAAATCAACTACCCCCCCAGGACTTGATAATATATATAGTTACTTATATATGAGCTTAAAATTTTTCTTTGACATATTTTATAATTTTATAATTATTTTTTTAATATATATATATATATATATATATATATATATAAACTGATTTTAGCTTGGGTGAAATAGTTGTTATCCACCCTACTAAGGTTTAAGTCTCGTAAGTTGACATGTTGACACTGTAGAATAGAGTAACTTTATTATGCTCTTAAGTGATTCTATACTGAGGTATAGCCTAGTACCGACAACCTCTCTCTCTTGCCTTTGGGTTGAGAGAGAGACTATTTTTCCCCATGCGGTGCCCAATCCACAAAAAAATACATTGTAATATATATATATATATATATAGAGAGAGAGAGAGAGAGAGAGAGAGAGAGAGAGAGAGATTATATGCTTATTAATTAAATTTAAATATGAATTTGAAGTTCTAAAATATAATTATTATGAATCTGAATCATTATTTTAATTTATATGATAAAATGAGTCTTAATTTAGAGTTTTTTAAAATAAAAAATAAAAAATTAGAACCTTTCATTAATCACAGAAATTACACATTGTCGTTTAGCTTTTGAAAGTCCAAAAACGGTTGTTTATCATAAAATGACAACAAATAATGGTTTATCAACCAAATCTACTAGGAAACCTACTAATCAACAATAACTATCAAAGAATGAAAATAGTAGTAATTAAAACAAAGAGCATACTTATTTTATGAAGATTTAGGGTGAAAATTTTAGGGTCTTTTGGGTTGAGGAGGAAATGCCTATAATATTGACACGAGTTTCCCTTAGTTTACTATTTTTTTCTCTATCTTCTTAGACCAAGGCCTTGATGTTCTCACACCTCTTTTTTCTTTCATCCTTAACCATCTTGGGAGGATCTTTGAAAGATTGCATATGAACTCATAAATGATGATTTGAAGCACTCAAACAATTGTGAGCTTTATATGTTTGATGGTATAGAATCAATTACAAATATTTATTTTGGTAGGCCTTTACTAGAGCAGTCATGCATGGAACATTCAAATCCATGTCTTCTAGGAGGTCTTTATTCTCATCATATTGCATTACTGTAGTTGGCTCCTTTGGAAGAGTTTTTTGCAAATTACCTTTTGAATTATTTTTATCAAGATTTGTTAAGGGAAACAAAGACTTGGGAATACCTCCAATAATTGAACAGGGGATTTATTGATTAACTTTTTACACTAGTGTCTCATCTAGAAAGAAGAGAGATGTGAACCTATTTCCAGATTTTCGGTTTTGACCAGATTTTTGGCTTCCCAAGTTCTCAAATTCCTTTTCCTTTGGGGTAATTTTCCAAAACCCTCTTATTCTTTATGGTGTGATCGATATGTTGGTAAATCCTTTGCAATCAGAAAACAATCTCTAAAAATATGCCCATGTTCATGAAAATTCCTGCATAAAATGAGATATTTTCATAATCTAATGTATGTTTCCAAATATTACCCTGAAAATAAATTCCTATTGAAGTTGGAGGAGGTTGTGAAATATTCATATAGTCACAAATCCTTGCATAGGTTGTGTATATCCCTCTATTAGTTGCCTCATATACCTAAACAAAGCTACCAATGGCATTGTTAATGCCTTCAAGGATTTCTTCCTCCTAATATTCCTTTGGATGGGAAAATTTTTGAATCCATAATGGGGCAATAATGAAGTATTTTTTCTCAGGAGTGCACTTCTCCTTCCAAAATTGAATGAAGAGCCCAACATTATTAAAAAAGTAAGACCCTCCTTCAAAAAACCTCATTCTATCTTGCAAGCTAGAAAAAATTACTATGAAGAACCCTTTTGCTCCTATCTTCAGACCTATTTGTCTCTCGAGGTTCCATTTTTTTTATCCATCTAATCATGGGATTTTCAAAGGGTCATAATCTGATGAACTTGTTGATCAGAGCATGATCCTACATATATTGGATGTATTCTACAAGAATTTTTGATTTGACCTCATACTTTGGATCTTGCACTACTTTTGGTAGGAAACACCCTTGAATTTTATTTTTCTATAATTCTTTAAGCAATGGCTTCTAAGTGACCAAAATCTCCATTACCTCGAGCTACACTTTGAAAAGGATACAAATGGTAATGATTTTGGGAGGTATTGTTGGTTGATCCAACATTCCTACAAACTCCCGAGACAATGTGATTGAAGGAGGGGATTGATGCCCCTCTCACATAAATAGCGATGAATAGTTATATAGAATAAACCCTATTAAAAAATCCTAAAATATCTGAACACATAACTTTATACATTAAGATAAAGGGGTCTTAATTTATTGCTACTATTTATATTCTATCTATATTTCGCATCTCTACATATAAAAATGTTCTTATTTCTTAATATGTGTTTGGTAATTAAATTTATTAAATTTGTATGTGTTTTGAAATATCATAGTTAATGAATAATATATTTAAATTTTTTAATACGATATGTATATTATATGTATTTTTTATTATTAAGTATGAGCTTGGCATTTTTTTCAACACGTTTGATAATCTTTTAATTTGATTTTTTAATATAACTTTCTTTATATATATATATATATATATATATATATATATAGAGAGAGAGAGAGAGAGAGAGAGAGACTTTTATATGTTTATTAGTTAAATTTAAATACAAAGTTCTAAAATATAATAGTTACAAATATGAATCATTATTTTAATTTATACCAACATAGATCCATTTTAAGATGGATCTATGTTGGTTCTCAATAATATTATTTATATTTATACAAATTTCACATCTCTATGCATAGAAATATTCTTATTTTCAATTTTATTATAACTTTCATAATACATATAGTTCCATATATATGGAGCATGTTTCCTTGACATGTTTTATAATTTTCACAATTTAATCTTTTAATGTGAATATATAGAGATAAAACTTAGAAAATACATTTATTGTAAATATTGGATTTTTATATGCTTATTAATTAAATTTAAATATGAAATTACACTGGTTACAAATATGAATCATTATCTTAATTTATATGGTCAAATGGATCTTAATTTATGTAGTTTTATCTTCCCCACACCATGTTTTCTCTCTCTCGTAGTTTTATTTTACCCCCACTCCCTTTTCTCTTTCTGGTAGTTTTATTTTACCCCCACCCCCAATGATCCCTCTATTTTCTTTTCTTATTCTTTCCACTATTTATCCCCTTCTTCTTCCCAAATTTCGCCTTCACTCCACGGTAGTTGTATCTTACCCCCACCTCAGGAAAAACCTCATTATTCTTTCCACCCGTTCTCCCTATCTCCCCAAATTTCCTCTTTTAATCCATTTCTTTTCCTTTCATTTTCCCCCTTTTTATAGGTTTTTAGTTTTAATTAATTATTTACCCTCCTTTTGATCTCTTTTTCCTTTATTTTTTGTAATTTAATTGTATTACCTTCAAAAATAAAATTACATCATTGATATAACAGTTGAAAAAAAAATATGTCGGTCTCACTTCACTAGACATGAAACTAGATTTGTTGGCAGGTATATGAGAATACTAAGTTTCTATAGGAAACAAGGAACATCAATTGTACATAAAAGACCATATGACCATAAAATTGATTGGTATAAGATAACCACAACATATAATATGAGTCTCGTATATGATGATGTCACTCTAGTTAGGTCCATCACACTCATACCAAGTGGCACTAAGAGCTTAAACTCACATTGAATTTGTCTCTTCATGTGAGCTAAGTGAGCCTCCAACCTATCCATACTTGCTTATTATTTCCATTGGTTCCATTGAATATCATTCAAAAATGAAATTATGTCATTCATATCCTCACGTTTCTCCTATAAAAATCATCCTAGCAGGGTCTTTAGTTGGCAATAGAGTGTAATAGAATGCATATACTCCTTCCTTCTTTCCATGGTGTGAAAAGGGTCAAGAAGCTAGTGAGATTCCTCCTCTAATAATTACGAGTCTAAGTAGGCCTGCTAATCTTGAGTAACATGATTCTCTAGTAGTTGTATCTCCTCTCAAGTATTAACCCCACGATGAACTTGTATTTGTTGACGTGACATATAGACCACAAAAAAGAAATAGAACAACATAGTTCCAAAAACAAGGAACCCAAAAATCCCAAAGATGTCGACCAAGCAACAACTCCCCAGAACCAAACAATACCATAAGATATTTGAGATAGCTTGCTTCCCTTGAGAGAGCCATAGACCGGAGATAATTTAAAACCCATAAGTTATAGATAGAATGACAAAGAAAAATCGAGACAAGATAATAAAAATATAATTTTTGCAATACTTTCCCACAAAGTAGGCCACCTAGCAATATCAACCAATAAATACTTCGTTGAGAGACATAAAGACCTGGGGGTATAGGCCAACACCGAAGGCAACAGGACCCCCAATCTCAGAGGATACATAACAATATAATTCACCTACATTGACCCATTAACAACACCCGCGTGGTGCTAGAACTAAACAAAAGCTAAGAAAATAAGTACACTAATATACGAGAAAAAATTTACCCAATTACAACAACATGGGAGTGTTAAGGCCAAGCAAATTAGAGGGATAGAGCTTGAAATATTCCTTGTGAAACATTTCCAAATGTTTGAAGAAACAACACAATTTCCATATTCTTCTTTCAACCATGCAACCATATCGTCACCTTTATCGCGTGTGAAACAAGGAATTGTTGACTCTATGGATCATAATCCTAGTAGAACCTTTAGCATGCCAATCGAATTCCAGAAACAAAATTTCTCATATCATTGTGTTAGCTGACTGGCACAACAACTCAGTACGACCAAAATTTGTAGAAGGAAGGAGAATCCTACCAGTAGTAGGGGATCACACACTCAGAGCACGAAATCCCACCTTGTTGTAAAGGAATACTAGAGGAATGAACAAGAATGTGGCTAGCCATAATACCAATGAAATAAACCTTCACATGATTTGAGCATGGGGGGGAGGCATTCCATGCCACCCCCTCTTATTTCCATTGTGATTCGATGGGTTGGATGGAGCCCCCCCGGGATGTCCTTCACTAAGTGTTCAGGTACCCCGATTGGGGATTTTATGTCAACATCTAGAATAGGTAGTATTAAGGGACCTTTGCGGCTCCCCACATTCTCATCAAACCATATTTCATTCAAAAATAGAGTATTGTCTTTAGTCCCTATATTAGCTAGGTAGTATGCTACCTTATTCCGAGAGTGCCTTACATGGGAGGAAAATACATAGTGAAGATTACTAAGTAAAGCATGGATACATGAAAAAATACATTCTAATCTCCAAATTTTAAACAATTTTTCCATCAAATTTCCAGACATAAGCTTTTTAACAATTG